>BROE01000021.1:16426927-16479890 GCA_036571765.1 Plecoglossus altivelis | reverse complement strand
CCTCCCTCCCTCCCTCCCTCCCTCCCTCCCTCCCTCCTCTCTGTCCCCTCCCTCCCTCAATCCATCTCCTCCGCGCTTGTGATGAAACTCACTGGCAAAGTCCAGAACTGAGTTTTTATACATCCAAATGCACATGTGGTGTTCGTGTGTGTGTGTGTGTATGTGTGTGTGTGGGGAGGGAGAGTGGACTCTTGAACAAGGAACATAACAGTAGATCTGTCTGATAAAAGCAGGTACAGAGTGTGCTCCCATGTACAGGGATGCATTGATTTAGTCAAAGTCCACCGCAGCACCGAGAGGCGCTGTTGAATTTGACAGGTAGATGAGAGAGAGGACATGGTACTGTACTTACTGTAGGGGACAACCGGACTCAGCATTCTGTGGAGCGGGTCTCAGTTAGGAGGCGAGTGGTTCAGTAATAGCCAGCTTAGTGTCTGTCCACCTGTAGTCCATCACCAGCATGTGTTCGTACTGACATTCTACAAGCCCTGAAAGGGGGGGGCGGGGGGAGGGGAGAGAGAGAGAGGACCAGTTACAGGCTGAACAATGTCTGGACAAACACACTCACTTGTCAACTAACCCTTTCACACATGCTCACAGAGCAGGACAAAACTAAACACACAAAACAGTCCACTGACGGAATTACTGAGAAACCCTAGAGGAAGCCTGAAAACCTAACAATAACACACACACACACACACATTCACACACACACACACACACACACACACACACACACACACACACACACACACACACACACACACACACACACACACACATGCACAGTCATCCAAACTGACACACACAGAGGTATTCATTAAAGGCAGGCACACAGGCATTAAGCTGATTGTCGGGCTGTGTCCAGTCTTTAAAGAAGGCTTTCTAAACGTGCCTTTCAAAAAGCAGTGTGCATACCAGGGCTGTGTGCGCTGGGGCAGTGAAGAGCACAGTCTCATGACACATTACAGCGGTAAAATGAAGAAGCAAAACTGAAGCTTGAGAATGAGTGACCCAAAAAACGTATTTATTCATATATTCATTTTATTGATTAATTATTGCGTTGTCAACTCAATCAAATAAAATGATGTTTGTAAAGAGGGGGGTCACAAGAATCCATTATACATTAATTAAACCGCAGAAAAAAATCTTCTTTAATGAACAAATTTTGATGTGGGGCTGTGGGATAGGTCAGGCTCTTCCTACAGTTCTGATAGTCTACTCATCCTATTAATTTAATGAACAGTCATGTAAACTTTTAGGACATTAAGAGGGAGTATTGTACCCCAGAATAATAAATATATGATATTTATCTAGGCAGTTGTTGTTAAGAAGCTACTTTGTCAAAATGATATGATAAGAAGAGTTTTGTATGACTTTTTTTAAAGATTCAAATGCTATCTAGAAATAGAAACAAAAATGGGAGAAAAGTTACAATGAAAGAAAAAGCTGACTAAACATTTTACAAAAATGTTTTTGTCTCCGCTAAGCCTTAAATGTTACAAGCGCAGCATGTATCCACCCCAGCTACCTCCAAACGTGTGCATGATGCAAAACGTCAATTTCCATGCATGTTGTCAAATTGCAAAACAGCAGGAAAAGTCAACAGCGCAGCCAGTCTTCAGTCTTACAACATCCATTCATTCACGCGGAGATACAATTATGCAATAAGCCCAGGTCTCATTCCAGGCAACTATCCAGTCAGAAATATACTACAAAACTCAAACTATAAAGCACACAAAAAGACTTGGCACATTTACAGACATATTATGGACCTATGGATATCTGTGCTAGAGGTCCTCTCACAAATAGTTGAGAGTTGAAGAAGGAGAACGAGAGAAGCGAGGGGAGAGCAGAGCGCTGGCTACACGAGCAGGCAGATACGGCAGCTATCTGAGCCCAAGGAATGCAGCTTTGTGGCCGGTAGCCAAGAGAAGCTGGCCAGCTTTACAACTTCCAGAGAGCAGAGCCAAGCCAAACAAGCACTACGGCTGCCTGACCCGACAAGACACAAACACAGACAGGGATGCGGAGAAGTCAAGAGAGCCTTACCTACTCTTGATGGCATGTCCTCTATCAGATCTTACCTACTCATGCCTGCATGTCCACGAGCAGATCACAGAGCGCTAAGGTAATCCTGGGAGTAGACTGCCAAACAGAGCTGTGTGTGCGCTGCCAGGGCTTTTTTTCCACATATGGGACACAACTCCCCCCCCCCTCTCTCTCCCTCCCTCCCTCCCTCCCTCCCTCTCTCTCTCTCTCTCTCTCTCTCTTTTCTCTCTCCCTCCCTGCCAGTGGCAACAGAGCCTACACAATTCCCCTCCCCCTCCCTGCTCCCATCCCCCTCTCCCCTCCCCTTCCCCTCCCTCTCTTTATGTTAAAAAAAGTATTTAAGCAGGGAGAGGGAGAGAATGAGAGGAGGGTGGGGGGGTGTGGAGGAGTTGACCAATCACGCTCAGAGAGAGATAGAGAGAATGAGAGAGTGAGAGAGAGAGATAGTTTTTGAAAGCGTTGTTCCATATAGAGAGATTTAGATTAAGACAAAAAGAGAAAAAATAGAGAGAAAGAGATAGGTGGAGAGAAAGACAAAGACAGAGAAAGGAAGAAAGGGATACAAAAGGAGGGTGGTTGGAAGGTTGGAGAAATGTAAACAAAAACGTTTTTTCAAGTGTAGCAATTCTGTAACAGAAAAATATTGGCACAACTATCACAAATGTCTCGTCATTGAGGTAACAGGAATCAAAGGATACATCAGGATTACATCCAACTCATTTGGCATCCACACCGTTTATAGAGTGATTCCTGTATGTTGCATGCTGGTCAGCCTCACTGAACGCTGACTGTTTATTACAGCGAGTGCTCTAAAAGACAAGAACCAAATATGAGATGGATTACTCTGGAAGAGGCTCCATCCATCAGGTGCTGCCCCATTTTCATGATGCCCCCCCCCCCCCCCCCCCCTCCTGGAGGGTTGTTTAGACTGAACTCTCTCTCTGCTCATAGCCGCCGCAGGAGCTACACCCCGGACACACCAACTGTATCCCGGAACACACTGGCATCACTAGACGTTGACTATTCTAATCCCATTCATTTGCATTGAGTTGATTCTCTAAAACTAGCAAAGAAAAATGTGTTGCACGTCAGTTCACCTCTTACTCTAGCTTCCAATTAAAGGATGATCCAATGGTAGTCAAGTTTTTTTCACACAGCAAAATATATATATATATATGTATGTCTATTTATTTTAGACTTCTGTTCTGTGTAGGCCACACAAGGTTCATTCTTCAGCTGTGTAATTTATCTAATCTTCTGAGGAAAGTTGCTACCATGGAAACACGACTAACAATAGGCTGCAGGAATCTTCTAATATCTTGACAAGTAGTTCTGAGAACTGAATGCTCTGGAAACCTGTCTCATTCTTGCTTTCTCTCTCGTTGTCTCCTCCTTGCTGTCTCTTTAGCTCCCATTAGCTAGTTCTGTTTTTCATTCTCTTGGACTCCCTGTCTTTTACACACAATGCCTCTCTCTCCTCTCTCTCCTCTCTCTCTCTCTCTCTCTCTCTCTCTCTCTTCCTCTCTCTCTCTCCTCTCTCTCTCCCTCTCTTCCCTCTCTCTCTCTCTCTCTCTCTCTCCTCTCTCTCTCTCTCTTCCTCTCTCTCTCTCTCTCTCCTCTCCCTTCCTCTCCCTCTCTTCCTCTCACAGCTGTGAGGCTGTTTTTAGCGCCCCGCTGAGGGCCACATGGTCTGATGACCTCCTCCTGTTACACACACACACTAAACTCCTCTCCCATCGCCATAGAGTTACTGGACGAGAGATTTCCCACACAAGCATGTACGCACTCACGTACACACTCGAACAGGAACTCGCACGCTGTATGAATGGCCCGGCTGAAAATAGCGGGACGTCTGTTGCTGTTGTATGTGCATAGCTTCCAAGGCTCTTAAACACTTGGTCATGAGGCTAGCATGGAGTGTTTGTTGACAAACCTAGCAACCACGCTGCGGTCAACAAGATCAACATCGAACACATGACATTCAATTCTTCGCTGAACACTGAACGTCATCAGGCAAATGATATCAGGCAAAAAGCCTTTAAACGTTTCCCGTGCAATTTCAACACTATCAGTCCCCTTTAAAAGACACGAGGTCAGCTATTTTTGGAAATAGTCCCAGCGATCAGCGGCAAGACTTAATTTGGAAAGTAGGGCAATAAAGTCAAGAGTCTTAATCTGTGGAAAACAAAGTTAGGCTCCATCCAAATGAATCATGGTCATGAAGACCGAACCATCTCCTCAATCTCCACATCCCCAAGCCCAATTAAAGACAGCTAAGTTCTCCGTTCGACTCGAATGTTCGTCGAAAGCCTGCTAGCGGCTGGGTGTTAGGCCGGGGGGGCATGGCGTGGCGTGCCTGGCTGTGGGGGTTTTTTGGTGAGGAGAACACAGAGGGCTCTGGACGCTCCATCATCCTCCAGCCTCGTTAGTGCTGAGGCAGCAGTGTGCGGTACCCCGGCCAGCATGCTGAGCCATGCACTAACACAGAACAAAGCTGCAGGTCTCCACTTCACAGCCCATGGCCAAGAGAGGAGGTAAAGACAAGAGGGACAGAGAGAGGGACAGAGAATGAGCGAGAGGGAATGAGGGAGAGAGAGGGAATGAGAGAAAGAGAGAGGGAATGAGAGAGAGAGAGAGAGAGAGAGAGAGAGAGAGAGAGAGAGAAGACGAGTCAGCTGCATAGTCCCCCAATCTTTTACAGAGTGAAGTTGGCAGGTGTCAGTCTTCAAAAAGGTACTTCACACCGTTCAAAATAAATGCGTCGGAGAGCCAATACACCTCACGCATCCCGCTCGACACAACAACAGGGTTTCCTGGCAGGGTTCACTACAGGCTTATTCGGAGGTAATGGAGAGATATGAGCAAAGGACTAAAGGTCGTGGTAACTGCAAATGCGTCCTGAATAGGGCAAGGCTCCAGGTCAGCACGGCAGTGTTTGACCCCTCCAGGACAACACTGCTCAACACCTCTGATCAGCAGCACCTCTCTCTCTCTCTCTCTGAGCCAGTGTCAGCGGGGCCAATCTGATGAATCAGGCTGCGATTTCATTTGGTTAATGGCAAACCTGCAAGCATCGCAGCCTTGAAGGAATTAAGGGTGATCGGCTGTCCATGGATGGCGTTCAGGCAATGTGATATTTTGTGGGGAGGGTTTTCAGGGAAGCTCCGGTGCAGCTCGTGTGCTGTGGGGCTTGTGGGCCTTTGGAAACAGCTGAACCCTCAAGGAGAATGGGAAGGAGGGAATAGATGGCTGACAACATGTCCTATTATTAGATGGAATCCTGGAACATGCGACGAAGCAGACTGGCAATGGTGCACAATTCACAAGCACGCGACATGTTGGAGGGGTATCAAGCCCTCCGTGGATGAGTTTAGGCTGAACTTGCGTTGTATTGACAATTAAAGGATGAATACTGCAATACTGCATCACCCAAAAAGTCAATGTATTGTTACTGGGCCCAGAACATTGTACGAGACTTTTAAATGCAGCTGATTGGACACGACAGAGGTGTCGAGTTTGAACTGACTTCACTTGTTAGTAATGAAACAAACACTCTCATGAGAAATTCTGTGCCCATGACAACATCACAATGCACTTGTAGACCAACAATCAGTGTATGGAAACAATGAGATCCTTTAAAGCAGTTTCCAACCAATCGTTGCTGCGCATGCATGCCTGGGCTACGTGTGTGTGTGTGAGTGCTCGCATGTGAGAAAGTGTGAGTGTGTGTGTGTGTGTGTGTGTGTGTATGTGTGTTTGTCAGTGAGGAGTGTGTGAGGGTGATAATCAGTTCCAGGTTCCCAAGGTTTGGGTGATATGATTTCATTAGAGAGCTGAAGCGAGTGGCGGGGCTTTGGTGGAGATTAGGGGTGGGAGAAACCCTACCCCATTCCCAGTTGCAAAAGGAGAGGGTTGAAGGAGGGGGGGGCATGAAGGAGGTGGGGGCATGAAGGAATGGGTGGGAGCATGAAGGAATGGGTGGGGGTATGAAGGAATGGGTGGGGGTATGAAGGAGGGGGTGGGGGCATGAAGGAGGGGCGGGGGGGCATGTAGGAGGTGCGGGGGCGAGGGGGGGGCAGTCGGATTATTACTGGGAGGTTCAGCTGTTTATTATTCCAATTCTATCGCTAACAGCTGAAAATTGGGGCATTAAGCACCAGCCCCAAGCAGCCTGGGATCAATGCTCAGAGGTTAAGCCCTGCGGTGAGGCTCCGCACGGCCGGAGTCCGTCCAGATACTGACGCAGCACCGCACACACTCACTCACGCTCGCACACTCGCACACACATCAAGGGTCACTCATAGAATTTAACAGACACATCCGATTTGCCGCCCTAAAGTGATAAGACACTCTGGCAAGGCTTCACTAGTCCGTTTAAGCTTCACACTTTAGATTAATGACAGGCATGAAAACACCCTAGTTTGTCGCAGCCAAACTCCCTGAGTTCAGTTGAGCTGTTTGATTGAGTTCCTCTTGAACAACACATTAGATGTCAAAGGGTTCCAGCTTCATGCAAATGGTTTTCTCGTGTTCATTCCTTTCCTTTCAAAAGGGTAACAAGAAAGGTTTTTTCACGAGTGACCAGTGAGGGAAACTAGGCGCTTATCTACATTGCATTGCTGAATAAATAAATAAAAACCTGATTTCACATAAAGAATTCCCAAAGCGTCCACTTGATGAAAACGTTACTCTTCCTGGTATCCAATCTGTGTAGTTGGTCTAAATCGGATCAATTTCTAATACCAGTCTCATCTTTGGTTGATGGATCTAAGTGGATCTAGTGAAGCAGCCAATGGTGGACCAGTGTTGGGAAGGCTTCAGGTCACGTCGCTGCATCACTGTTAATCTGTACAGCAACATGTGACACAGAGGACGGCCAAACCTGAACTACCCATGTCATGCAGGGCATGCAGTTTGAGGGCCATGTAAACCAGTCTGGCTGCACACAAAGGTCCAAGTTGCTGGATTTACCTTAAAATGAAGTTCTGTTGCTAATGCTCATGGCTGGTGAGAAAAACAATGAATCTAAGATTAGTTTTATTTGACAGTCAGGTATAAACTAATGTTAATGTTCATGTGATGGTCATAAACATTTAAATATAATGGCTATCATAATGAGATCATGGTACAATGGTGATTTTAACATTTAAACATAATCTTTAGTAGTTTTGAGCTGTATCAACAAGCACCTTTCAAAGTACGTTATGTTACAGCAGAGTGAAAGTAATAAATAATTGATTAAAACAAACTAAAGACTGTGTCGATGTGTGTGTGTGTGTGTGTGTATGTGTGTGTGTGTGTGTGTGTGTGTGTGTGTGCGCGCGAGCTTCCCTATCTAGCTGCCTGTTTCTAGCTTGAATTAAAGACAGGGATACACTGATCCAGTAGCTGGAGGGTCTAACACTGGTCATGACCAACAAGACTCTCCTTCTGTTCCATCCACATCCTCCCCTCACAATCAGAATGTGTTGACTTGTGTATATGCGTGGGTGCGTATGCATGGGTGCAAGTGTGTGCGTGCGTGTGTGTGTGTGTGTGTGTGTGTGTGTGCGTGCGTGTGTGTGTGTGAATGTCAACACATGCTGGAGAGAGATAAAAGATTGGGCATCAGGGCCAATGTATCAAGAGTGATACAACATATATTTGCTGAACATTCCGCATCCAATGTTCAGGAGATTGACGAGAATGAAAACTTGGAAACAACAACCAGTTTGGCTGATAACAAACAAACGGATCAGTCCCCCAACCATGAAGAGCTCATCAACAAGAAGACCTGGTGCAGAATAAGACCTTGACTCCTGGAGATCCCATGGTCCTCTGTACTCATCCCTTCAAGTCACTGACATTCATTTACAAAATGCTTACTTAATGAACATTATTTCCCTAAATAATAGCATGCATATATTCACTATGGGGAGGTCAGCTACAAATTACATGAATGTATTCATGATTTGAAGGCATGTATCTACCTCTAGTGTGACCCACAGGCTGAACAATGACTTTTGAGATTCAAACCTCCTGTGTAATTTCAACCAGCTCAGCTTTGGACAACCTTCTGCTGTCCACTGCCCTCAGTATCTACAGCCCTTCGTCCACTGCCCTCAGAGTCCACTGCCCTCAGTGTCTACTTCCCTCAGTATCTACAGCCCTTCGTCCACTGCCCTCAGCATCTACAGCCCTTCGTCCACTGCCCTCAGCATCTACAGCCCTTCGTCCACTGCCCTCAATGTCCACTGCCCCCAGTGTCTACTGCCCTCACTGTCCACTGCCCTCAGCATCTACAGCCCTTCGTCCACTGCCCTCAGTGTCCACTGCCCCCAGTGTCTACTTCCCTCAGTGTCTACTGCTCTATGTCCACTGCCCTCAGTGTCTACTGCCCTCAGTGTCCACTGACATAGCTCTCACAAGGGAAGTCAGAGAGTCGCAGAGACAAAAATACATCAAAATGTATACACAAATACGATCAAGGAATGTTCAAGCATTGATGACAAGCTGTCAGCATCATTCAACAATTGCCCGTGTGTAAATATGTTGGAAAGTCTTCAGAAATAATCAAAAATTTATTCTGCACACGTTAAGGTCTAGTTGGGGACAGTGAGGAGTCGTTGATAAACCCAGGGATTATCTACGACCTTCAATCGCAAACAAAATCAATGAAATTATCTATACTGCCAATATTTCTTCTACTTCCATCCAAGGGTGTTGAAGAACCTCTGGATAAAAAGAAGAATAAAAAACGGACAGTTTCGTCATCGTTTAATCAAAAGCTCTGCACTCACAATGATTGATGGTTTAAGAGTAAAAAGGACTTCTGGGAAATTGATCAGTCATTGATTTAATTCTCAAAAAGACAATTCATATGTATGCAGTCTGACCAACTGTAGCCCGTATAGGGGAATCAATGGTAGTCATAAGAATAGAGAGAGTGAGAGAGAGAGAGAGAGAGAGAGAGAGAGAGGGAGGGAGGGAGGGCAAGAGAGAGAGAGAGAGAGAGAGAGTGAGGGAGAGAGAAAGAGAGAGAGTGAGGGAGAGAGGGTAAGAGAAAGAGAGAGAGGAAGAGAGAGAGAGAGGGATATGGCGAGAGAGAAAGAGGGGTGGGGGGGGGTTTCAGAGGGAATATGCAGGGCATGATAATCCAGTGACACTCCACGACTCGGTGGGGAAACAATATGAGTTTTCTTATATAGGAGAGGACAGTGATTGCATGTGTCTGGTGTGGGATCAGATGCAGCCCGCAGCAGCAATAACATGGGGGAGACGGCTGGTCTGCAAAGAACTGGCTGCAGCTACCAAGCTCTGCACTCTGCCAGTTGTACAGAGAACCAACAATTCCGATCTCATAGTACACTCGTAGATTCTATGATACTTGCATTGACCGCGTTATAAATGGCTGGCCTCGTGGCGTTGTCATAGTTGTTTCAGCTGAGCTCTGTGGCTTGAACCAGACAGTGGGCAGAGCAAGCCGACGCTGAGAGGAGGTCTTCTATAGAACGCCTGGACGGTTCTGGAAGGTCCCTGGACAAAGCTGGAGCACTCAGAGAAAGCTGCCTCTTGTCCAGCTAATCCTAGCAATGTCTCCGTCACCATTGACAACCACAAGCCCAAACAATGGTCTCTTTCAAGGACTGCTCTCCTCACCAACACACTGACAACGGTCGCAAACACTTATCAGTAACAACAACAACAATGTCCATGTTCTTTTTTTTCGCGATTAATTTTGCGCTGGGATGTTTCTCGAAACTCATGGCCAACAGCTTGATCGTCAACGACAACTGGACTGTGTGGGGAAAAGAATGGCTGAAAAAGAAAATCTAGTTTGAAAATAAACAATTTCTAATTCCTTATCAATAGATCCTATCAGCTGTGGTCAGAGGTAGACAGATGTACCAAGCACTGTGTGAAATGAGCTTTTAAGAGCAGAATGCTTGGAGTGACTCCTGTTCCCCTTGATTAGCTTTATCCCTGTCCCTTTTTCTCTCTCCTTGGAGCACTTTTGCTGACCAACAAAAAAAGAAGATGAATGTTTCCATTTCAAATGGTGAGCCCCCTTCTCTCTCTCTCTCTCTCTCTCTCTCTCTCTCTCTCTCTCTCTCTCTTCTCTCTCTCTCTTTCTTTTCCTCACTCTCCAATCCACATCTTACATTAAACCTGTAATAGCTTACGGCCCTGGAAGGCATGATTCCAATTCAGCCTTGCCATGTTATATGAATGAGAGTTGGGAAAAGCCAATATTTATGCACATATATTGCCATTCGGTCTCTCACTCTCATCATCGCATCTATTTCAAATTTCAAGGGACAGCTGTTGTTTGATACCTCGAATGATTTGGATTCTAGAGAAGAAGGATTCGCAGACACACGCAGGTAAAATATCTTTTCCACATGTTGCCACACTGTTGAGATACTTTGGAGTAGGGGGTAGATTGGAAGAGAGTGTAACACCAGTGTTTTGTAGAAGGAAGGTCATCTATAAAGGGCTGAACTAGGTTGGCTGTGGGAGCCCCATGAGATTTGAGAAAGAGAGAGGGAGAGGGAGAGAGAGAGATAGAGAGAGAGAGAGAGAGAGAGAGGTGTGTCTCTGAAGGACACTTTCCCTCCTCCGCCCCAGCTCTAATTCAATCGCTCTGACAGAGTCCCAGTGTTGCTGCGGCTGGCCCCCAGTAATCTCCCTGTAATTGAGTTCCCAATCACTCATCCATCAATAATGTATCTGGTTCCACCAGGACTGGTTGGGCTGACCAACGTGGAGGAAGGAGACAGTAGCGTTCTGAGGGGCAGTGGGGGTGGGTCTTGGACTTCCTGTAAATCACAGCACCACTTCCCCAGCCCCCTTCCACTATTCTGGTTCGGCTTTTTTCAATGGGTTGTTACTATTGCTAGAGAGGTGTAAACGTTGATTCAACGACGTCTCCTGTGAATGTACTTGCTGTAGAATCTACCCTCTCAGCCCCAAAGGGCTGTAGGCTGATCATCGTCATTCGCTCTTTCTTTCTTCCCTGTCAAAAGGGCGCGAAGCTACAACGCCAAACAACGACCGCATAGCCGGCACGCCAGCACCCACATTAGCACACACCCTCCACGCCAACGGTAACATACACACATCCAAGCCCACCCACACAATACCCTTTTCTCTTTTCAATCGCCGGTGCATGCCAAGCCATCAATTAGTGACCAAGACCATGGTCTTCCAAGGTTAAACTGTACAGCTGTCTGAATGATTTTCAATTAAACAGCCAGGAAGCCTCCTCGACAGCTCTCTGGCTCTTACTTCCAGCGCTGGCCGCAGCAGCAGGGTCATTTATAACGCAACGTACCTCCTGTTTATAATTGTGTTTTAGCACCGGCCCGCAGCCTCTGCCTTTAGCAAAGCGTTATCTCCATTTTCAATTTCCGATGCGGGACGCCACCGGACCTCTCTACCCGCTTGTCTCCATTTGTCCTTGTGCTTTTCTAAAGGCAACGCCATGAAGAAGACAGGAGGAAGATTGAAACGTTTCCTCTTCCCGCGAAGTCTTCTGGGCCGACACAATGGCACCGGCGCTCGTTTTTTTCTTCTTCGTCTTCGTTACCGCTGTTTCGAATTTGAATCAAATAGCATTGTGGACCCCCCCAAAAAAAGATCTAAATGGGTTCCTCACTTTTCATAGTTGAGATAAAAACCTGGACAAAAGGTCTCTACGAATTCTTCCACCTCCTCCCTGCGTGGCCTGTATCCCATCTCACCTCCCTCTGTACTTTTACCCTTGGGCCTTCTTGAATTAATGGCTCATTTAAGTTCCCATTACATTACATTAGACCGTACACGCGGCCCATACAGTACACTCCCTGGTGAATAAATCACATCACGAGATTATCAATCAATCTAAATAAGTGACTCAGTGTATTCTGCTCAATATTAAAGAGTGTGACACTGGTTTACATGGAGAGCTGTAAATTACTGTCCCTCATGGTGGGAAGACAACACTAATAGCTCTATTCCACCGTGGCTATTAGGCCCTGTTATTACAGCGTGTCCTTCCCTCGCCCACCTCATCAGTGGTGCAGCGGAGAGATAGGACTCCTGGTTGTTTCAGGGTCTGTGACCATAACCGGTGGCGGAGTGCGTGCTGCCTTGTGGTCACTGGTCTGTACCACGTTCAGGATGGTTACTACCATCAAATGATGGAGTGGTAGATCCTGATACCGCGCAAGGAGGAATGTGGGGCGCAAGACCGGTTGGTTATGAACGTGTGCTTCATCTCCTCATTTTCATACAACTCGATGGCCTTGAGACCAGTCGGCAAGCTTGCCGTCACCATCCCCAGTGTCTCCATGCTGTCTGGAGGTTCCTGTTGCACTGCTGTCACCTGCTGCCTCCTGTAGTCTGGTCACATGGGGAGTCAGTTCTGAACAAACTGGTCTGTGACTGGCCTTCAGAGCAGTCTGGAGTCTGGACCTCCCAGAGTGAACAAACAAGCCTGAAAGAAGTATTACCTGTATTTATGCTGTTGTTCGCTCAACTATGGGCTGTGTCCAATGTTATACATGCATACATACATTTTCTACTGCCGATCCCTGGGAGGGGTTGCAACTTCACTTGTTCCCATTTTGGGTTCACGGGTGACTGGAGCCTGACCCAGTAACTTTGGGCCATAGGCGGGGTACTCCCTGGACTGGGGCCAGCAAGTTTCAGGGCTGTGTCCAATGTTATATTACTTTATATGTAACCCCTTAAGTTGATTAGATCATACTACAGAGAATAGGTGTCAGCTACGGACTAACTACTAGCTAAAGATTGGTCTTTGACATGGTACAGAACCGAGAACCCAGTTAACGTCATGGAGGGAAAAGCAACCCAACCTTGTCGTTAAATCAAACCATGAGCCAATAGACCAAAAATTTGTTCAGAGAAAAACCCATCAATCACTCATCAAACTGCCTGTCTCTTTCTGCCCTTTTATCCTCGATGACTGTTTTCCAAGTTATGTGTTGTCTACATCCAGGACTGGTTTCACAAGCTGAGACAGGCCGATGGCCTGACAGCCAGCGGTGCAGCAAACGATCAAGGTCACAAGTGGCCCTGCGCCCTGTCGCCATGACGCAGGATGACGTCGCCAAGTGCCCCAGAGGGAGGGTGTTCCTGGAGTGTTTACCTCCAGTTTCCAGAGAGCTGGAAGGAGTGCCAGTATGCACAGAATATCTAAGAGAGAGGGGGGGGGGCACATGCCTGCCCCTGGGGGAGTGTCCCACGAGACCACGGTGTGTACGCTGTGATTCACGTGTGGCAACACACACACACACGCACGTACGCACTGTTATTCTACACCGTGTGAGATTTGTAGCCGATTCGCTGAACCACTCTACTATTTCCACCCTCCAAAAGCTGCTCCTGATCTCCATGCGTAGCCTGCGTGGAGCCTGCCCAAACATGCCTTCCTGGATGGATTTACAGCCTCGCTGATATCTTCAGTTCATGTGTGGTCATGTTGTACTTGTCTATTGTGTACTATTGATCCAGCCCTGGTGAAACTTGTGACTAAAGCTCAGTCCATCCCCGCAGAATAAATCACGGTATTGACGTGACGGTTATCAATAAAGGTAATGGCAAACATCTGGCCCACCTTTAATAGAATCGACAGTCTTACTGGCATGGATCCAGCTCAGGACACCCATAGATTGACTTGATCCTTCTTTTGAAAGCCCACCTCACTATATGCAAATGCCGCAAGGGGAAAACACACTATCCATCTCATGAAAGTGGAACCTCGATTGAATCAGGTCAGGATGTCTCTGCGACACCTGAAAGCGAAGAAGAAGAACACTCGGGCCGTCCACTTTTGGACGGCGAGGTCCGGCTTTGTGGACTGGATTGGAAAGGGTGCGGTATTGAGCAAGTCTGACACGCTGTATCTCTGTCAATCGGGGAATAAGTAAGGAGATCAAATCAATGCAGGGTCCACCAAGGGACAGAGATGCTGAGCTGGCAGGGTTTTTTTGTGTGTTTTTCTTTAGGCCGAGCAGAGGTCTCTTGTCCACCATGGCCTGGCTAGGCTGCCTCTCCCTGCTGCACAGCAGGCGTCCTCCTCCAGGGTGGAGCTGGCTTGGAGGGTGGAGGTGAAGGTTTCTACCAGGAGAATCAGTCTGGGACGCACAGCCCATTTCTATACTGATGTAAGCACACATATCTGTAGTGAAACACCAGAGAGCACGCTGGGACAACCCCTGGAAGGAACACACACACACTAAGATGGGATTAGCTTTTCCTACTTGATCACGAATAATGAGCTGGCTCTGAATGAAACTTAATTATTAACTGTATCTAAGGTAGTATTAGAAGCTATCGCAACTCTCTGTTAAGTGTAAGGTTAAACTGCATGTGTTTCCTCAGATGGAAAAAATGCATTTAATACAGTCCTTGGTAAGAACAGTGCAAAGATAAAAAAAATTTTTTTACGAGGAATCACCTCAAAGGGGAAAGAATAGCAATGTTTTTTTTATTATTTCTCTACAGTTGTTGCCTTCCTAGAAAGACAATCAATACGAAAGACCCAGTGAAATTTTTATCTGCTAAGTCATAAAACTCAATCAAGTGTCTCTAGGTTTCCATCATTTGGGTTGGTGGTTTCACTTCATTTACTGGATGGGCCACGGCCCAATGAAGGAGCGACTCGTAAAGACGGGCCTGGCCACACACAGCCCACTGACGGACAAACGTAAAGGTTTTAATAGTACAATTTCATTATGAACGGGTTTTAGGGCCCTCTGTGGCTTTGCTCAGATCAATTTATTTAAAGTCCAACAGGAGCTGTAGCCTACACGCTGAAGCGTAGATACACACACACACTCACACACCTGTGAGCACACGCACGTGGCCCCCGTGCACACGCACAGTGTACAGGGTTGACTTTTTCTCTGGGCAACAGCTGATTCCTCTGTTAATTTGTGGCAAACCCAAGTCCCAAGCAGGCCAGACAGACAGGGGTGCTGGCAGTCCACAAGTGAAGGTAATCACGCCCGGCCCCTCACGCAGCGTCTTAGCAGAATGTAAACATATGTACATTTTTATAACGTGGTTTTCTGTTTATTGACCAATGATGGAATCCTTGTCGCCCTTCGAGGCAACTGTTGTTGTGATTTTGGGCGTTACAAAAATAAATTGAATTGAATTGAATTAAACAGTATGCAGGCGGACCACCATGCTCCCATAGCAACCTGGGAAGGCGATGCCACTTTGGAGTACACAACACCAGCGTCCACGCTCTAACAGGATTCCTGAATGACTAAGCCTCAAAATGAAGATGTGTTCAAAAGATCAATGGTTTTGGAGGAACGCCGGTTGCGTCTGATTCCAGGAGACCACATTGTATTTCAGGCCAGACAAGTTTGCCTAAAAATGCAATACGCAAACACCAACAGGAATCCATGCATAGATGCGTGTCTGCTTCTCGTTTGTTGCATGTGGTTTCAGTGAAGGGGAGCCACAAACACAACATCTTGTTTTATTCTTTTTTTATGGTCTGGTAGGGCAGTAGCTACGGGCCTCCCAGCCTCAATCCTGTTACCATGGGGATCTGTTCTGCTGGCCACATAAAAGATTAGTCCTCCAGGAGAGAGAGGACTTGATTAGCTAGACAGCAATTTAATGGGATTGTCAGACAGGCTATAATAAATCAGCTTTTGTGATTAAATGGGATCTCCAGTAAAAGTTGTGTGCCTTCAAATCAATAATTATTGAATGTTTCTGCCTTTGTTCCTGTCCGGAAAAGAGAAAGGAGGAAACAAAACCCAAATTTCCGGCGAGCTTAATGATTCCTCTCCACCAATGGTGCGAAGCGGCTTATGTGTTCTACAGAGAGGTGGGAGGAGAAGGGGGCAGGAGAGGGAGTCAGAACGGAGGAGATGATCGAGACAAAATGTGAGTGTGAGAAACACAGAGAGGGAGAGAAAGAGAGAGCGAGAGCTAGGGAGAGGGAGAGAGTGAGAGTGATAGAGAGAGAGAGAGAGAGAGAGAGAGAGAGAGAGAGAGAGAGAGAGAGAGAGAGAGAGAGAGAGAGCGGTAGAGAGCAGGAGAGAGACAGGGAGAAGAGTTTTTGAAAAAGTAGTGAAAGAGAGAGAGAGAAGAAAAAGGAAAGAATGGAGGAAGCAGAGAGCTTGTGTTTAGGATAAAGAGCGTGGGGTGAACATTGTGCTCATTAGTCAAAGCTAAATGCACTCAGAGAGGGGAGAATGTGTTTCAGTATGATCAGTCTGAGACTCTATAAGCCTCTGGTGTCTCCTTGTAATGGCGAATGGATGCATGCACTGATACTGGCAATGTGTGTCTGTATTTGTCTGCATGCGTGGCTGTGTGTGTGTGTGTGTGTGTGTGTGTGTAGAAGAGAGGAGATTCCCTATCAGACACTATAATGTCTCTCCCTCGGTGTGATTTAAAGCCTGAGTCCAGGCTTGCTTTGTCTATTAGGAGGAGATCAAATTCAGCGGAAGCCCAATCTTCCCAGCTATAACCCCGGGTTGTGATGGAGTGCCGTTCTGGTCAATTAAGTTGCATTGCTTTCCCATCACTGCATACATATTGACCACTGTGCCTTACTAGAAGTGAAACAAACACAAAACTAGGAATTGTAATACAACATAATCGTTCTGGGGGGGTTTTTAAACAAATTTGCCGATGGATTACTAGAATGCTGGCGCTGAAGTGGTCTTTGGTAGACTAAAGGATAGTTGACTGAGGAACAGGACGAAACTTCTATTCTTGGCTTTTACCGCTTGTTAACAGCAGCCGAGCCCTGGCCACATGACCTCGACTCATCTGCGAAAGCACGAGGCAGTCGCTGGCGTGCGGTTCTGGAGCTGGTAGCCAGCTGGGCGGCTGGATCAGGGCCTGGCCTGTGTCGTCTGGGGCGTTCTGATCCTCCGCCATACATCACATGAGAGACAAGCATGGAGGCTCCTCCAGGTCCAGTCTGCCTTATATTCCCCAGGACCCTCCGCCCCCACCCCCTCCACACCTCCACCCCACCCCCATCTAACCCAATGCCTGTCCATCATCATCCTTTCCTCCTCTCCAATGTTCCACCCCCACAACCCCACCCACCCCCCTCCTCCTTGTTAGACCTCCCCCAGCCTGGAGGAATGCGTCCGTCTCTGGATAGTGTTGGCCAGGCTCACAGGCCACATCCTTGATAGCTTAATGGCACCTTGCAGAGGAAAACCTCTGCCGAGAGACAGACAGCCGCACTTTAAAGGCCTCCTCCATGCTCCTTGTGATTCTGTCCAACAAGCCGGCGATGTTTTTCCTTTTATTTTTTGTCTGATTACAGAACAAAGGCTCCTGCGGTCTGATGGAGGGGGGGTGGGGGTGGGGGTGGGGGGTGAGGTGGGGGGGAGGGCTTGAGTTTGCAGAAACACAAGACAGCACACACTACATTTGTATCCGACGAGAAAAAGAAAAGAATTCCGTGAGTCGCAGACATCAAAAGAGTCAGCGCTGATGACGAAGGTGTGTACACGATGCAGTGTCACAAGGTCAGGATTACAAGAGCCATCAGCCTTGAGCCAAACCTGCAGCCCGCCAGAGGAGAACACAATTAAGCACATGAGCATTGGAGTCAAAGCTATTCTATTATTCCATTCTCTACTCCAATCTGTTCACCTCGCTTGTACACAGCATGTGCAAGAGGACAGAAGGACAGTGTTCCTGGCTGTCCCTTTCCTGCTGGACTTTCGTCATCATTTTTCAGCATTTTGGGGGAAGGAGGGCAAAGAACCTATTAGTAAGTCAGGCACAAACACACACACCAACATACACACCAGCACACACACCGACACAAACACGCACACACACCAACACACGCACGCACACACACCAACACACACACCAACACACACATCAACATACACACCAACACAAACACGCACACACACCAACACACGCACGCACGCACACACACCAACACACACACCAACACACACACACACCAACATACAAATACACCAACATACGTACGCACACACACCAACACAAACACACACACACACCAACACACGCACCAACACACAAATGCACCAACACACACCCAACACACACACACACACCAACACACTAACACGCGTGCACACCAACACACACACCAACACACACACCAATACACCCACACACCAACACACACACCAACATACACACACCAACACACACAGACATCAACACATGCACGCACGCACACTCACAAACACGACCACAGAGCTGTACTGACTCTTAGATCCGCGTTAACACGGAGGTTCGCTCTGTTTCTGTGGCGACAGCACAGCTGATGCAGGCCTTGAGAGAGAGAGAAGAGCAGGAGAGAGGGAAGGGGGCTCTCCCATTTGAAATGGAAACATTCATCTTCTTATTTTTTGTTAGTCAGCAAATGTGCTCCAAGGAGAGAGAAATAGGAAGTGAGAGACAGAGACAGAGAGAGAGAGATAGAGAGAGAGAGAGAGAGAGAGAGAGAGAAAGAGAGAGAGAGCGAGAGCGAGAGGCAGAGAGAGAGGGAAACGAAGTGTCATAAACTACTTGGTACACAGAACATATGAAACCATGTCAAATCCTTGTCCGCTCTCCATAAAGCTTCGGTTTGTTTTGGTTATAGTACTGCATGCTACCCCACAAACATTGGAGATATATCTTTGCCCTTCGACTGCCTGCTGTCCTTTCTCTCACCTTAAGTCTATTACAGTAATAAAACTGTGCCGAGCAAGCTCATAACTGACAACAGGGTCAAGGAAAGAAGAGGCCAATCACTATGACAAAGTGGAATATATCTAAATAAAAAAACCTGGCCGTACTTCTATCTGGAGAGAGGTGGCAAAGTAGTCACAGGCTGAAAGAGTTCAAAGCAAAAGGTCACGATCGCACGCCAAGGGCCCGTGGAAGGAAATGTAACCCAGGGCCCGACTGCCACTCAGGCAGGGGTCAGCGACAGAGACAGAATTGGTGGCCAACGGGAGGAGGGCAGAGGAATGGGGGAAGGGGGGGGGGGGGGAGTCCGGGTCCCAGCTGGGGGCCTCTGCTGCTGACCTTCAGGGGCAGAGAGGGGGGGCCACTTTACGGCCTCTCGCTGTAATAGCGTGGCTTATGGCCCTGTTCAGCTGTACACCTCTTTATGACATTCCTTGCCCTGATTGGAGGCCGACAGTGAAGCGGCCAGTGCTCCCATGCGGTGTCCCCTGGTGGACAGACCCTCACAGGTGTGGCCCTGCTCCTGCTACAGAGGGACTGCTGAGCTCAGGTGATGTGGCCTTTTATCTTATGGATGTGCAGCACAGACATCATAGGGGGATGATGAAGTGCTGTGGGCTTTGTTGCGGATGGTGCTGCTTGATCTGTTCATCAGGAGGAGGACATTTTTACTGCTAATCACTACTTCCCCTCCTGCACTGTCAGTGAGAAGTCTATCTGTCGCTGTCGATGAGGTTGTTAGCTGCGAGCTAACGTGGTCCAGTTTATGTGCAGCTTTCAGTGTTGCCTGCTGGCCCTTGTTAGCTCAGCATAGACCGCGAACAGGCTAAACTGGAACACATTTACATGATCCGTCTTTCTTATATTTGAAGGGTTCTAGAAACATGATTGGACGCTTTTGGCCTTTCCATTTAACGCACACGCATGCATGAACAACACGCGCGCGCGCAGGTAGTAGTTGGTAGATATTCGAGGCTGCGAGCGTCTGTTAGAACTCGCCCAGAACGAGGTGTAAACTGTCGTGCAGCACACCTGAGGGGGTACAGGCATACGCACACTCTCTCACCAACACACACCCACGCAGGATTACGAAAACACTCTGTTGAGCAAACTGTGTCGCACACGCTCTCTCTTCCATTCATTTACACACACACACACACACACACACACACACACACACACACACACACACACACACACACACACACACAAGCAGCAACACACACACACACACAAGCAGCAAGACACACACACATATAAACCTTGTCCTCCCCCTCACAGTTGGGCTAGTGTGGCCTACCACTCTCAGAGTGTACACAGGGAGTAGAGGTTCTGACAGGTTCACTTAAATATTTATGCTGGCAGGGAGAAGACAAGAATGTAATCTCTCCAAAGACACGTTTCCATATCACCACACGCTCTGACTGAGCTGCTTGTCCAACACACACGCTCTCCCTGGCTCTCCAGGCCTGGACCTTCTCTCCTGTCTCAGCCAGTTCCAACCTGAGAGGGTGAAAGGTATGTGTACCTCCAGTGGAAAAAAACACAGTCAAGATAAAGTATGGGGAGTCCCCCCCCTCCCCCGCCTGCCCCCACTCCTCCCCTGCCAAAGTGTACGTTTGATGTTTCTACCACTGATGAAGTGCAGGATCGTGACAGGGAATGTCTCCCATTGTAACATGTGTACCGTGTGTGTGTATTCTAAGACGCTCAAGTGTATTTTCCCACCCTGCACTGACATGGGTAATATACAGTACCACCTCCCAATATGGAACCATTTCAAGTGAACAGCAGTCAGTTCCGACCAAGACGTTTGATTGGACGAGACCCATTCCGTAATAGCCAACACTTCATAACAGATTAAATAAAGAATCAAACCATGATCTGTTGTTGTTTTGTTAACGGATGGCGCTTGTGGGACGCTTAGATAAAAGCGATACTGTACGTTTATCTCAGTCATGCTGATATTCAGCAATAACACACGCAACCTAGGAGCGTCACAGAGCTGTACACAGATACCACCTTTTCTGTGATCAACGTCCTGCCAGTGGAGGCAACGGCGTTACAATCAACATCATCCCATTTTCAACCGGCCCTTTGTTCACCGTCAACGGGCAGCTGGGACCAATTAGCTGGCAGGACAGGGAATGGAGCAGAGAGCTGCGAGTCCAGTCACTCCGTGATGGCGCTTGGCCAAGCACGGCAACTGAAACACAATCTCCGGGGGTTGTAAATAATATTATCTTCAGCCGTGCCGGCCCTTCTGCCTCCCCTACAGCCAGTCCCCCCCCCCCCCCCCCTCCCTCCCTTCCCCCCCTCCACCCTCTGCCCCGTCTTCCTTCCCTCCTGCTCCCTCCCCTCCTTCCGCCTCCCAACCCCCCACTCCCAATCCCAGATCAGAATGATTGCGATTGGCAGTGTGTTGTGGTCTCCCGTGGGCTTGTCCGTGTACAGTATGAGGCTAGCTGCACTGTAAGTAGATGCCGGCGATGAAGGGAGCAGCTGGGAATCGGCCGCTCAAACGCTCGTATCTTGTCAACAACAAGAGAGGAAAAAGGTGACAAATTCACCTCAGTGTAACTGGCTGGAAGTTTCCCCCGTGCAAAAAAAGTATTGTCGCCGACAGCAGAAATAAATTGCAATCTGACTCAAATCAATCGAGGACTGGCCTGAACCTCTTAAGTCCCCATCAAAGAGAGGTGAGGGCGGGAGGGTGGGGGTAGGGGGTTGGGGTGGGCGGTAGGGAGGGAGGGAGGGCTGGCGGGGTTGGAAATCAATTTGCAATTTACATCCGCCGGACTTGAGTGTTGAAAACAGCAGGAAAAGAGACAGCTCCTGAAGACCTGACTATAATTACATCCCAGGCAAGGCGGCCCTCGCTCGACAAACAGAAGTGAGGGTGAATCAATAGGCCTGGGCAGCTCAGCTCTTCCAGGTATTTACAAGCCGTCCGCTTGCACTCCTACGCGGGTCAATACGCTGGCATGTATCAGCCAACACGGCAAGGAGGATTTGCGTCGCCTGGGCCGACGGATGACACGTTTGTAACGCCGTCTTAACTGACCCGACTTCCTGGGAACAAGTGACAAGGGTGACGAGGGTGGCGAGGGTGGCGAGGGTGGGAGGGACTGTTGGGTCAGGAGGGCGCTGGGGAGAGGAGAGGATGCCACAGGTAAAAAAGAGACAAGGTCGGGGGGCCAAGGGGTGTGGGGGTGTGGGCAAAGATGGCGTCTGAATGCCAGAGGGCCAGACTAGTATGTTGACGTGCTGCGGACGGCCATGAGATCTGTGGAGGTGCTGAGTAGGCGCTGGTCCATGAGCCTTTGTTTTGTTTCCTTCCCATACAGAGAGCCCACCAAGCAAACCCCTGTGGCATCCCCTCTTTCACACACACACACAAAACATCTAAAGACAGGGACACGCCACACACACCCGCACACTCACCCGCACTCACACACACATAAACAAGGCAGCACAGCTAGAGCCGGAGCCAGAAGTCATAATGAGAAACAGAAGCGCGGGGAGGTGAATGGTCTCCGTTTTAACTGTTTTGTTTTCCACTGGAGACAGAGGGGCAGGCAGAAAAGGAGCAGGCTGGAAGGGTTAAACGTTGGCAAAAGCGGGTTGGAGACAAAAGGCCTTTTGTGAGTGGCAGAAGTGTCCCCGGAAAAAAGGGAGGTGAAAAAAAAAGAAAGCCACCACTGGCTTGTCCCCTGGTCCCTATTGTGAGTGGAGGGGAGTGCAGCCACGCATGACAGATGGCCCCAGACATTGTTCTCTCATCAGCCTCCTCTCTGCCTCCTGCCCCAGCCTGGGATACCATGAGACCCGCCAGAGACATCCCGCACACCCCTACCTCCGGCGGCTTGGAGCCTGGCGGCCGGGCCTGGTCTGCCTGCGCTGTGGGTGTGTGTGCGTGCGGGGCCCAGAGGGCGGCTGGGGGCGGCGGTGGCGAGGGAGGAGGCGTGGCGGGGTGTTTTCAAGAGGGAGGCGTCTTTGTGGGGTGCCTGAAGTTCTCGCCCGACACTCAGCAGTATTCCCACCAGCCTGTTTTTCAAGAGAGACGCGCTGAGGCACCATGCGTACACAACTTTACACGCACGCACACTCACAAACTCATTGGCTCTCTCTCACGCTGACTCAGGTGGACTCGATCACTCCACCTGTACAGTGAGACACCCTTTCAAAAGAACATGAAGCTTACGACACAGGTCACACACCTCCTTACAGAGCACATCTACAAACTGGAATCACTGCACTTTGCAGTGATTTGGCATGATTCAGGCACAAACTACATAGCACCATACAATAACAGTGGTGTGCAATTTCACATCAAAAAGTAATACGTTTCCATGTAAAATATTTACACAACAATTGGTTCCAACAAAGTGATACGATTGGATATGAGCCATTTTGCGTCTGCTGATATGACAGGATGATGGCACTGGAAATTGATAGAACTTTTAACCATACATGATTATCTAAGCTTGAATAAACTTCGCCACCAGAAATAAACAAGTCAGACATTTTTTTTTTATGAATGAAAACACGCATGATACAAAGTAGCTGGCCTGCAACATGACCTCCACACCGTGGTAGTTCATGTTTCAAGTCTTAACAACAGTCCATCCCAGTCCAGCTCCTGAACTATTTCCTGCTGGGAGAGTCGATCAAAAAACAAACAATCACATCAACCACAAATCTGTTGGTTTTTTTCCTCACCATTAACTATTAAATGGTCATTGAGTATATGAGTATATTACTGCCGGTCGTGTTGTGGAACGACCGAATTCGCGCCAGCGACCTGATCTCATCCGTGCCCATGTTTAGTCCTACAGCACTCCCACCTGCGTGATGTTGCTTAATGATCTATATTCAGCTGCAATGCTGAGCAGCCAACTGGCAACATGGCAACGCTGTAACCCTGCAGCGCGGAGGTCTTTAACACCACACAGCGCTGAGCTCAGCACTTTCTGCAGCACCACAGCTCAGCGTCTCCCATTGAGATGCTCAACATGTGGCAAACCTACCCAGCCGGCCTGTCAGGCCTGTCTGGCGCAGCCACCGTGTAGACGGGAGTGCAACAATAGCCGTGTCGGGTTAATGGGTGAGAGAACTAACCCACGATCATTCATCTCCGGGGCCTTCCTACCACTGTCTGATCCATTCAGTCTTCTCTCTCTCCCTCTCTCTCCCTCTATGTCCCTCTCTCTCATTCACTTCACTTGCACACACACACTCATTCACTTAAGTTACCCAGAACTACCCCTAGTCCCTGATTTCAGACATACGCATCACATACAAATACAAGGGAGGTTGTGGAATGGGTTAAACAGTAAGAGAGAGACACTGATAGAAAGGGGGGGTGGTTGAGAGAGAGAAAGAGAGAAAGACAGAGAGTGACAGAGAGAGAAAAAGCTTTTTGAATGCAAAGAATGTTTACTACAGGAATCAATGGCTAACTGTTTCATCATTTGGTGAATTAAAGCAGTGCTGAGCCATAGCTTCTCTCCAGTAACACCCTGGAGAGAAGACTTTCCACCAGCTGAAGCGTCGCGTCAGCACAAACGCACCCAAATATGTCAATGACGGATGTCTCAGGGTCACAGAGGACAATGGCAACTCTTGAAACTTTGGACGATATCGAGAGAGCAGCACTTCCAGCCGGCCCGAGCGAAATTACAACCGAGCTCCAAAGCAAAATCTCAATCGAGGAATGTCTCGTTCGTGTAATCTCAGCATAATCCGGTCCCTCTTTTTCCCTCTCTTTTTTGTCTCTCGGTGGTCTCTGTTGGTGCCCCTCTGATTCTCTGATTGAGAGTAGGAGAAGAAATGGAAGAACACCCGTTGCTTCATGGCTGTCGGATCAATGACTCAATAGAGGAGCGGCCTCACCTAGCCTGGGCCTCTGCTCTGCCCTTAACACACCACGCCACTCACAGGCACCAGGACCTCCTATAGGTTCAGTATTACCCG
The DNA here is from genome assembly GCA_036571765.1 of Plecoglossus altivelis. NCBI lineage: Eukaryota > Metazoa > Chordata > Actinopteri > Osmeriformes > Plecoglossidae > Plecoglossus > Plecoglossus altivelis. Next base: position 16,455,164 of record BROE01000021.1, on the reverse strand, counting down.
TGTTTTTTCCTGTCGTGCTGCTTATCTGTGGCACAAGTGAGAAAAACAGGATGATACTACAGCCTAAACAAGGTTTTGCTATGAACCAGGTCACTTTTCAGTGACTTGCTGCTCGATTAAGGTGACCCAGGTCCAACAACATTGAGCCTAGCCAAGAGTTCAAAGTCCTAAATTCAAGCAGATTAAGTATGTGGGTGTATTTGGATATGTGGGTGTAAGTGGATGGTTTCTGGACTGTACCTGATCCACAAATGTGACCCTGTGTTTGTAGGGGCGGGGGGGGGGGGGGGGGGGGGGTCGAGGATGTCTCTGTCCCAGGGGAAAAGGAGGCCGGTCTGTTGGGCACCCAGCCCCTGGGTGATATCAAACGAATGCGTGTAAACGTTTAGCCCCCCTTGCGCACCTCACCCTTGCCTCCACGCACAGGCTTAGGTGACCCCCCCCTCCCTCCCACTCAACACCAATCAGGGGGGGGGGGACACAATAGGAAGAGGCACACAGGGGAAAAGCCAGGGTCAACAGCACTTTTAATAAGCAAGGGCTTGAAAGGCATTGTTGTAGAACAGCGGTCCTTATTTCTGCAAGGCTGAGTACAAAGCTGGGTGCCTCCGGCCCCCTCGGCCGCCAGCAGCAATTACAAGGAGCCCTCGGACGCATGAGCTCGGGAGATGAGTGGATAATCTACTTGGGGAGGATTTAGGACTAATCTGCCATTTCTGCTCTCCAAATCAAATCACAATGGAATACATACAGGGCTTATGCACCGATATGATGATTCGAAGGCTCAGCCACAAGGATATGGGATTCGGATATTTGCAGGGATTTTCACCAGCAAGGTAAAAACAAAAGGAGAACGGAATCCAATGCCTTTTGGGCTTTTTGAAAGCACGCACTGAAATGACCCCCCCCCCTCCCTCCCTCCTCCTTGTCATTATATCGTCAGGCTAAGCTCTGCCTTCCAAAGACTAAGCGTACAGTTTGCCTTGTTTTGACGGCGCTGGGTTCCTGTCTGTATTCCTTGTGCCAGAGATAAGCACTATCAGCAGAGAGTGGGAGGCTGAGCGTCACGCCCTGCCTCTCGTAACGTCCTGCAGCGAAGGTGTCCCTCCACCCTCTCTGCTCAGCCTACTGGAGACCGGCGCTGGTCGAGTACGCAGAAAAACGAACGCTGAAAAGAGAAAGATGCATCTGGCACCGCAGTGTGCCCGAATAAAGACACACACACACACACACACACACATAGAGGCCAGAAAGAGGGGATAGAGGGGGGAGATAGCCACCTTGCCAGGCGGCAGTCTGTCCAGCAGGTGTCCTGTCAGCCAGACACACTCCCCTCCTCGCCGACAGTGGCGGACCCCTTACATTTCATTACCTCTTCCTCGGAGATACTTCCAATCCCATTACCTCCAGCAGCTTGGGTTCCAGACATCGGCTCCCTGCACACACACAAACACATTGATCCAATGTATCCAAGCAGCACCAAGCCAAAGACACGAGAATCCTCGATTCGCAGACGTCAGATCAATAGAGAAAGAGACTGGGAGGTCTTCAAAAGAAAAACGCTAGGGAATGGTTGGAGAAACTGGATAATGTCATTAGCGGACTAGGAAACTTTGCTAATGAATGACCAGCTTAAATGTTTAGATAAGGTACTGTTAGCTGGGGCTCAGTTTGGCTCTGTGCTAGAGTAGATAAACCCCGAGTTTAAAGAAATGACCAATGATCAAATGTGATCTGTGATGGTTAGGCTGAAAAACCTCAGAGGAAGAAACAAGTAATGATGTCTTTTTCAACGGCCAGGAGCTATTTCTTTGAGGGTCTGGTAGACCATTAGTGGGACCTGACTCCAGTTGTCCCGAGTTTCATCCAAACCCCTGAAAATAGACTAAGCAGCTGCACTCTCGCTCTCTCTCTCTCTCTCTCTCTCTCTCTCTCTCTCTCTCTCCCCCCTTCTCTCCTTCTCTCCCTATGTCTCTCTCTTTGTCACCACACCTACAACTTTGCTGCAGCCTGGTGATCCCTACTGGGAAGCGACCTCCCCGGTGGGTCCCCTGCAAGGCGAAGAAGTCGTTTCTCGGGGCAAAGCGCAGTTAGGCCTTTATGATCTCGTTACAAGACCGAGCAGCAATCTTTATCCATCTAGCTTCTCCGTCGACCCCAGCCCTGGGAGTGTGGGGTATTCCATGTTTCCTATAAATCTGTCTCCCCAATCCAAGCGCTTGCCCTTCCTCTATTTCATTTATACAACTTGACCTGTCCCCAAGGTTTCCATAGCGACCGAGAAGGGGAAGGGAGTCAGGAGGAGGCAGAGGAGGGCGGCAAGGCAAGGACATTGCAGCGCGCAAAGGGTTTTCGGAGAGCTACAGGGTGGAGTTGGGTGATAAACCACGTGTTTCTCCCCCACACGCCGACCCCCCCGGAGGCTCGGCCGTGCGCTCATGCTTTCGGTGCGCTCGCTGGACCGCAGGCCCCCATAAGAATGGAGGCCATTCAACAGCCTGGCTCCAGATGCTGGCCACCACACTGCTTCAGGCTACGGCAGGGGAAGAGAGGGGAGCCGGCAGGAAAGAGAGATAGGAATCTGATAGCCTATCATTAACAAGCTAAATAAATTGAAAGAATGACAGGGTAGAACTGCTGACCTCACAATGTTTATAGGCGCGATCGGCATCGCTTGGTACCTCCCTAGCATTTCAAAGTGGTGTTTTGCCACACTATCGAAGTTGTTTGTTATTACGGGATAAATTCCAAGATGGGTTCTGTCAACCGCAATTCAGAGATGTAGCTTTCCAAACACAACAAGGAAATGGCCAACAGTTATGGCCTGGCAGGGGAGCCCAGTGTCTCTCCAGCAGGATCATTTTACATTGCAGAATCAATATTCTGCTCCACTTTCCTCTCCACCACCATGTAGTTCCCGACCTACAGGGAAATGAAATACAGATTATTAATTAAAGAAATAAAACCAACACGAAGCCATCATGTCCTGTGCAATAGAAGTATAAGTCAAGCTGTCTCCAGCGAGACGCCCCTCCAGAATGGTGACGCTGAACTCTGGCATGTGGACCAGTCCAGTAGTCATGCAGAAAATGAAAATAGCAACAGCCAGGCATGAGGAAACCAGCGTCCCCTCCTCCAGCCCAGAGGAGCTCTTGTGCAACAGAAGGGTCCCCTCCGCTGATGCTGAACCCAGCCTGCGTCTCCGTCCCAGCGGCGGCCGATCCTGGTGGTGCTGCCGTGATGCTCTGCTGGGACCCTCTGTGGACGGGAGTCCTCTCCAGGCTGCCAGAACGTGGATCAGAGACACGACCTCAAATTCCCGTCCCAGCTCCCAGGAGACGGTCCAGAAGGAGCGGTGTGTGTGTGTGTGCGTGTGTGTGTGTGTGTGTGTGCATGTGTGTGTGTGTGTGTGTGTGCATGTGCGTGCGTGTGTCTGTGTGTGTGTGCGTGTGTGCGTGTGTGCGTGTGTGTGTGTGCATGTGTGTGTGTGTGTGTGTGTGTGTGTGTTGTGTGTGTGTGTTGTGTTGTGGTGTGTGTGCATGTGTGTGTGTGTGTGTGTGCATGTGCGTGCGTGTGTCTGTGTGTGTGTGCGTGTGTGTGTGCGTGTGTGTGCGTGTGTGTGTGTGTGTGTGTGTGTGTGTGTGTGTGTGAGAGAGCCAGGGAATGGATCCTGTCCAAATGACCTGCTCCACGTTTATGCAGACTTGTCCCAAGGATGTTCTCCAAGGACAAAGATGACCATCAAGGTCTTTAGCCGTCTTACTCTTCACGTAGGAGCGTTTTTACGGTGGAGCGATGACACACCATCAATAAAACATGCGTTCACAGAAATGAACTGCAGTGTGAAAACTCCTGAATGACAATCTTTTATGCCTTCAGATCCAACATTTGAAACGTTCATTTTATTTGGACATGTAGCCTTATTGACTGTTTTTATTGAATGTATGGCTTTGGAAAGCTGTGGTAGTGGACTAGATCAGATAGACGGAACTTCCTAAATTTATTTGAAAATGACTGATTTGGCGACTGGGTCCGATATCCATCAGGGTTTCTACGGCTTTGTCAGAGACGATTAAGAGGTGATGCCGTTAATTTGAACAGGGCTGACACCTGGTGGCCAATACCTAGAAATACATTTTCCCAATCATAGTTCTGAAATTGTAATGTGATGTTCAATCGTTCTGTTGGAAGAAATTCAAGACTATGCTTGAAATAACGGGTCTCCTGATTGAAATAAGGAGGCAATAAACAAACCTGCTTTGTTGTTTGATAAATGTAAATGTGTTTGATAATAAATATTGAATGTTCAGATAAGAGTCCTGCAACACCTTGTCATGGTTAAAATCTCAATGAGAACCTGAGGTCGAACAAACAAGGCATAAAAATGAATACAGATGCAATTTCTCATCTTTTATTATGTTGAACTTGTTTACTTTCTTGCCCATGTAGAAAACGGTGTGTTTGCTAAATAATTTGGCCACTTAAATTTGAACATAATGTTCATCAATTTCTGATCACATAACTGCGATGAAAGTTTCCCCGCAAAAAACAGCGCCCAGTGATCCTCAGCAGTCACTGCGGTGAACCAAGGGGACTGGAGGGACGGTGGTTACATGTGTAACATGAGTATTGACGGCACAAGTTCACCTCGTCACCTCTGTCAGGTTCGCGGTCACCACCCAGGACAGACAGCAGACTAAAGGCAGGTAAAAACTGAAGGCATCTGGCCTGACTCAGAACCCAATTACTGCTGTGGGCTGACTGGTCTGCTGGTCTGGTGACTCCCAGTGACAGGCACCCGGTGCTCACCTCCCTGGAGCGCTGAAACCACAGGGCCCCAACCCAGGGGTCAGGAGCCAGGAGCCTAATGAGGCACATATCGCACAGGGTGATTTCACATTTACAGATCATTGATAAAAATGATCTCTTATCAAAAAGCCACGGTAGGTGCTTTCTTTTTACACCTTTCATCCGAAATGTCGGAAAATTTGTCAAATGTATATCACCGCTCCGGTTCAAGAAACATACGTTTGATGACTACATTCGACAAAACGTTAGACCCCCGTCCAACGTTTTGTCAAATGTAGTCATCAAACGTATGTTTGGAGGGCAAATTGACTCGAACGACAATTTCACTGATCGTAAAAACAATGAAACACTCAATGAAACACTCCATCTCCTTCCGTTCCTTCTCCATCCTTCCCTTTGGGTCTAATCATCCAGCATGCGAGCGACACGCCGTGTTGACATCAGCGAAGCGAGGCTGCTTGCGCACACCTGCTACCTGCAGTCAGAGGAACCGACCGGTGAAGAAGGACCGTGACCTGTTGACCTGTGAGGAAGGTTCACGTCCCAGTCTAGTCGGAAGGACTCCAGTCACCGTTACCCCGGCAGCGTAATGAGCACAGGAGACGTCGGTGCCTTGTTGTGGTCCTTGCTGTGCTGTGTGGGAGGTGACCTGGATGTCACACCAGAACACCTGTACTCTCTATAAAGTAATGGGGACGGTGCGAACCTGAACAGCTCGCCAGGCCAACCCTGCTTCTCTGTCAACGCGTCTTTGAGGGGAGCTCGTCCACGCTCAGGACTTTATTGCTCATATTGTGCCCTTCACAGACCAGAAAAGCAGGTTATTGGGCAAGCTTTCTGATTGTACGTTGATTTCCAGCATGACTTCAGTGCTGTGGCATGTGCTGTGTGATGTTTAAAGAGAATTCTGCTTTTAGTAAGGGGATCCAGGGATGTGTGTGCCAGTGTGGTGTCTCCTGCTGCTACTGCTGTGTCCTAGCAGCCTAGAGATGGTGGTGTTCGACAAAACCAGACGGTCAGATCGGTAAGGATTTCTCTCAACTTCAACTTCAACCTCAACTTCTTATCAACTTGTAGAACTTGCAATGTACAGCTCAGTTTGAAAGCTTCCGCTTCCGTTAATGTGTCAGATGTTCACATTCAACTGTGGGTTGAAGTAAATAGCTGTGAGTGGAATTAGTACAACTCCGATTTGCTTGATTGGTAAAGTACATGATCTTACGCAGGAACATCTGAAGGTTTGCTATTCATCAGTCCTGCGTTTCCCAGGTGGCACATGTATGAGGTAGACAAAGGAGAGGACATCATAAAAAATGACAAAAGGCATTCAGATGGGACATTCACCAGTGACTTCTCCCGTTACTTGGATAAGATCAAGGCTAAAGACTTTGTCCAATGGCTGGCCAGTAAACGTGAAGGGTGAGTGATTTGGGTTTCTTCCTTTAAGGCATAAATTATTCGAATCCAGGCATCTCACACACCAAATACCTTATTTGTAAGTGTATCAAAATAAACTATAAAATAAAGCAGCCACAATAGATATCAAAATAAACGTATTTTAGTCAATAAAAATACTACTGGCCTATTTGATATATTACCTCACCAGTATACTAATTCAGATTATTGAGTAGACAAAGAAGACCATGTTTGATAGCAACATCTTTTCTTTACATACAAGTCATTCACTGAATCTGACAGGTAACAATTAGTTTAATCTTTGCCTAGAATCTTGCTATTAACTCATGATGTATTTTGCAAAGAATCGTGGTTACGTAGCGTATCGCAGATTAAGCTCCGCAAAAAGTAAACTCTCTTTTTTCCCGTGTGTCATTAACCGCATTGCAAATGCTTTGATTATTCAGCTGTGAAGGAGCGTGTTTATACGTTGTGTACCCAGACCTGTTTTGCTCTGCAGATGTTTAGAGGACCATCCCTTCTTTGAAGGAGAGTAAGAAGAACCAGGACCAAGCCCTTATGTGACCCGCTCTTCTTTACGCAAAAGCTTCCTGAAAGAGAAGTCTGAAAATAACTAATTATATTTGAATTCCTGTACGATAAATATTGACTTCTGAACTACGTTAACTGCTGGTAGACCAAAACTGTATTTAAAGTAGCATGTACGGACATTAAATTGTTCAAATTTTTTACATGGAGGTAAAAACAAGATGGGTTTTCTGTGTGACGTCTACTACTCAAAGTCATATTGTTGGTATATTACGACTGATAAAGATGAAAAATATGCTTTACAATAAATGAGAATTAAATAAACACCGAAAGCTCCTTTCTGAGTTCAAACACAATTTTTAACTGAAGATCTAAAACTCTCTTGACACCAAACCAATGGTTAATACCCATCGACGTCTACACATATTAATCCTGGTTTTGACTGCAGTGTTATTTCAGATTATTTGGTGGTAAATCCTGGCTCCTTTGCCCTTTAGTGGTTAAAACCTTTCGAAGAATTGTGCCTAGATGTATGAATGCCTTTTGAGGTACTCTGACATAACAGAGATAGACAAATGAACCTACAAATGTGTCTTGTTACAAAAAATCGCTCAAATAAATGTTTCAAAATAGAATACCTGTGTTTTGTCATTAAGAAATATTTAGTTCTAGGAAAGAAATTGTTAGTGATTGGGCATTCACATTTCTTTGAGATTATTTAGCAAGTCCCCACCCAAAACCTTTCACTAGAAAGTATCTTTATGAAATATCAAGGGAATAGCAGATGGTTCAGTCCAATTAAAAGTTGCAGTAAGTAGCATTTAGACTGCATCACTGGTATCTCCATATCATTTCCAGTTGCATTCAGTGTCAGTCAGGAATCAGTTTGTTCTTTTTCAGTTTCCAGGAGATGTTGTCAACAGAAGCAGACCATAATGTCCTATTGCACATGATTGCATATATGCAACCAATCAAAACAACAAAGTGATCTGTAGTCATGGCGTTCAACTCACCCTACATCAGACAGACGATTGTGATTTGCCTGCCAAGATTCTGCTCGGAGGGAAACCCAACCAGTTTGGGCGGCTGTGACATGATATTACATTTCAGGAAGTGAGTCTATTGACATGGTGTGAAAACAATATCCTGAAACCACAGAGAGAGAGACACCACGCGTCTGTGTAACAACTCTCTACACACTGTAGATGAATACTAACCAAAACCACAACTACGTGACCCCAGTTATGGTTTTAGTCTTATCAACCCTGGGTTGATCTGATTCAAGTCAACCCATTCACTTGAATCAGATTAGTTTCATCCCAATGGAACACTTCAGCATGTTCATTTCAACATTCCAAGAATGAATATTAAGTGTGCAGAGTATGTGTAGACTAATATCTACTCTATGCCATATGAATGTTGTTCTAATATCACATGTTAGTTAACATAGCTTTAATGTACATTGCTTTCATGTCCAAATACATTCTAAATATTTATACGAGAGTAGGTCAATAATTGTCTTCCTCTTCTTCAACTGGAGGTTTTCCACTGTTCTGTTTGGTTCCAACAGACACCAAGGTGATGTGTCTGTATCCCAAAACAAAAACATGGATCCTAACATTGAGGTTATCGAAGAGTCCATCCATCTATTGTCTACTACTAATCCTCGTGAGGGATTGCAGTGCCGCGTGTTCCCATTTTGGGGTCACGGGTGACTGGAGCCTAACCCAGTAGCTTTCGGGCCATAGGCGGGGTACACCCTGGACTGGGCCTAGCAAGTCGCAGTATCGAAGAGTCGTTTAAGGTTATCGACTCCTCCTCTGATGACAATAGCGGAAGCATTCTCACAGTTGACCAGTAGAGTGCGCCCTTGCTCAATAAACCGCTCCTTCCAAACATCTCATCCCAGACATTTTGGATTGAAAATCCAAGAGAGTGCGTGCGACTGAAGGCATCTGTTTTGGAATCACACAGAAATGTAAACACAACCACAAATCAAGATCGCTGTTGGTAGAATTGGTGCCCAGTATTTATCCTTACACAGCACTGGGAGAGACCTGACCCATAGGGGGAATGAAAATCAATCAAATTTGGTTTTGCCTCGGAGAGAGGGGGAGGGGGGGGTAAAGCAGAGGAAGTGATGCAGGAGTGTGTGGGTGTGCGTGGGATGGAGGTGGAGTCGCTCAGTCTGTGTCTGGCTGCTCATTGAGAAGGCAGCGAGCGAGGTTGGGGCGAAGGGGGTGCAGATAGTGAGGAGAGGTGGGGCCACTACCTGGAGGGGCCACTGTTGGGTAGGAGGAAGCCCCTTTCCCAGAGCAGGTCCCTCCTTGGACAGCCTGGCCAGCTGGAAGGATGGCTCTCTGGGGAGAGAGAGGCTGGAGGAGGAGGAGGAGGAGGAGGAGGAGGAGGAAGGGATCAAAGGGGGGGAGGGGAGGGAGGGCAAGGAGGGAGGGGTGGAGGGAGGGGTGGAGGGAGGGAGGGAGGACAGCAGTGCAGGAAAGAGCCCCTTAGATCCCAGTCTGGGGTTTACCATCTGAGACCATGTAGCAGGAAAGCACCAGACACAGCAGACAGCTGAGCACAGTCTGTTCATGGAGTCACCTGCTCCACTACAGGAGGAAGTGGGGATGCAGGCAGAAAAAGGAAGCGACAGTAAAGGATTATGTGAGAGACATGAGGAGGGAGTTGACAGGGATTTATTCGCGACAACACTGAAGATCTTTGAATGACAGGATATTCTAGAACAACAGTATGGGACCTAAAACCATGGTAGTATACCTGACCAATGAAGGGTGTGGGTATGAAACATATAATTTAAAAAAGACTTAGAAAAGTTCACACTACGGAGTTACAATTATTGAGCGGGCAAGAAGAGAGAGAGGGAGGGAGATAGACTGAGAGAGTTAAAAGGGGGCCAGGAGGTAGGTGTGGCTGTTTATGAATTAGGTCGGACGGAGAGCCTCTCTAGTCGCCTCATACAGTTTTCTGGCTGAGGCTCACACACACACACACCACAACCATCCAACCTGCTCCTCGAAGAATCAAGACGTCCTCCGCGCCCCGATGCTCAGCACCACGGACAGCTCCCTTTTGAAGCATCGCAACGCCCTGGCTACGCACTCCAAACACGCCATCCACCTTCAACTGCGGCGGGTGGTGCTGGCGCGGACGTACTTTACATACGTGCTCCTGTGTTGTCGACTGTTGTGTGTTTGTGTGTTTGCTGTGAGCGTCCCAGTGCAGGAGATGGGCTGATGCAGGCAGTACAGGAGATGGGCTGATGCAGGCAGTGCAGGAGATGGGCTGATGTAGGCAGTGCAGGAGATGGGCTGATGCAGGCAGTGCAGGAGATGGGCTGATGCAGGCAGTGCAGGAGATGGGCTGATGTAGGCAGTGCAGGAGATGGGGTGATGCAGGCAGTGCAGGAGATGGGGTGATGCAGGCAGTGCAGGAGATGGGGTGATGCAGGCAGTGCAGGAGATGGGCTGATGCAGGCACTGGGCCAAACTGGGAGGCTGCTGCTGACTCAGCCTCCACTGCTGCATTAATTTATCTGCACTGCAGTGCTCCACCGCTCCCTCCCTCCCTCCCCTCGTCCCTCCCTCCCCCTCCCTCTGCCTCGCTCCACCTTGCTGCACTCGCACAGCCATCCTGAGCAGAGCGGCGGGAGAGGAAGACGCTCAATAGGAGATAAGGACACAGGTCCCACACGCATAATTGTATGGATGGATGGATAAGATAGAGAAGAGCGCTCCGTGTGAAAACACGGGGAGATGGGCGGGAAAACGGGAAGAGCGGGGGATGAAAAACGCTGGTAAAAGGGGGAGAGAGGAAGACAGCAGACCATGTGACTCAGAGAGAGAGAGAGAGAGACGGGGAGCGAACGTTTTGCGATGGTGAAAAAAAGAGAAATGGAGGGAGAGGAGGAGGGGAGATGGGAAGGTCCTTAAAGGAGAGCCCAGCCCACAGTCTACAGTACTACAGTACTACAGTACTACAGTACTACAGTACTACAGTACTACAGTACTACAGTACTACAGTACAACAGTACAACATGCTGTGAGCGCATATGATTCTTTAGGACATGGAGATGCAACCACGTCTCGTTTGGGAGGAATGTGTGCCATTCTCTTTCAGGAACTCCTTGATTTTCTTCCCCCTCCCTTTTTTTTTGCAGGCTACGCCGGAAAACCCATGCTGATCAATCCGATCGTGTGTGGGCGGCTCCGAAGTATTCACACTGGGCTGCAAGTTCGTAGTCGGGGGTGATTGTGATATCATCCCCGTGGGTCTCCTACTTCAGTGGACCGCAGAAAATAGCATCAGTGAACAGATGGACTCCATAACACAATGGTTTAAGGTCTATTTTCTCGTTGTGACGGAAGGCTGGTGTTACTATGGGGGCTTTTAACAAATTCAATAGAGCTATTAGATTTGAAAGCCTGCCTTCCAGCCACGCTGTTATATCATGCTCTGCTCATGACATGGGTTGGAATCCACTTGCATCTACAGAAAAGCACTACAGTCAGCCCCACATTGTGACAGAGGGCAGGATCACATCTGAAGTTTCTAATCATTCAAAGGGAACTAACATGTTATAAACAAATGACAATACTTCAAGGACGTTTGAATTAAAAAGGGATCTTAAAATGATACTTTATAGTTGTACAGAGACGTGTCACATGTCACAAGAGCCACTCAAGACGTGTCACATGTCACAAGAGCCACTCAGGCACCAGCAACGTAGAGAATAAATCCACGGACAACATTGTAACTGGAAGGCTGCTTTATTGGTAATAAAAAGGTTCGTGCTCAAATGAAGACAATCTTTCATAAGTTCTTACTAAGAGTCCGAGTGGTTGTGCAACACACCATACTGTACTGTATATCCTTTTTTTTATCACGGTGTCAAATGATAACAGTTTGAAAAGCACTTTTTTTCAGCAAAAAAGAAAAGAAGCCTATCGTAAACCATGCTAAAAAAATGAGTCCCATAATTAAATATCGATAAAAAAATAAATTTCAGATGGACAGAACAGAAATATAGAAGGCAAGCTGCTTTTTCACAAGCCAAGTGGGTGACACACATAGCACAAAGAACAGAACGCTTGAGTTAGCCATTATTTTTTTTGTTAGTTAACATTGCAGTGTTAAATATCAAGATGGAACAGGGGGTGGAACGGGGGGGGCGGTATAAGACATTCCTCAGGCAGTGTCTCTGACTTGTTGTGTAGACTCAGGTTCCTGATTTGTGTTGTGCTCCATGTCATCGCGCCCCCTCACTATCCACCCCTCCCTCGCCCCTCCACAGTTTGGAAACATTTGAAGTTGTGGCATCATTGTCCAAATTCACAGAAAAAGCTGAAAAAGGCACATGCCACTGAGTGGAACGACACTTCAACCGAAAAGTAAACAAAAAGAAAACAAAAAAAGCTTACAGATGAGAAGCAAGAAGACTTGTTGGGGTAAGAGTTTGTAATTGTAACGGCACTGGTGTGTATGGAGAGGCCATGGGAGGTTGGGAGATTCAGTGGATATTCAGCCACACCAACTGACTCTAGCGTGCGACAAACGACTGCTTTGAGATGTATAGTGAAGAGAATGTGTATTGGGGTGTGTGTGTGTGTGTGTGTGTATGTGTGTGGGGGTGTCTGTGTCAGTGTGTGTGTGCATATTCTGTGCAGGTGACAGGTATGACGACTTTGCAGAAAGTGAGAAATGTGCTGGTAGCATAATCCTTTCATCATTATCAGGCTACAATCCACTGCAAGCAGCTCCAGTTGCATCATACATGAGCTATTCCTCAACACTTTATGATGCTGGACCAACCAGTTTTAGACATCCACTGAACGTGTTGCACATGAATCAAATGTGACAGTGTTCTTCTGTATGATGTATATACATATAGACATATATATGTATACATGTATATATCTTTTGTATTATATATTATCTATATTTCATTCAATTTCCATCAACAAAGTGAAAAGTGTCAAAAAATCCAAAAGGTAACAAATGTGACAAAGGGCATAGCTGGAAGCCATTCTATATTATTGTTATTATTCATTTTATATTATTATTAGCAACTTTTTAAAATTCAGTATTTACAAAAAACACAACAAAGCATGCCAATAAAATAAAAGAATATAATACAGTATTTATAGTTTCTCTCAAAAAGTTCGTTCTTTTTCAGCGATTGTGCCATTTACATCCTAGCCTGCACTGTACATATATTTGTTTTCATTTTTTTCTCCCTCCACGTGTGAACGCATCCTTCTAAACATTACATCCAAGATGAGCAATGGGAAACGCTGGCAGGCGTCGAAGTTGCTCTAGTGGTTCTTGTTTGGGAATGTATTTGGTTTAAGTGTGCAGCGGCCAAAACTGAATTCGAGACCTCATGTAAACAGACCTCAGGTACTGGTCCAGACAGGGGGGGAATCAGGTACAGGCAGTGTTAAACACACCACAATGGCTTCAGTGGTGTGTCCTTAGATGCACAATTGTGGCCAGGCATCTGTTTTGTAAATAGGACCGTCATTCCTGTGTAGAAAAAAAGAGCCAGCAGATATACCTAAGGAGAAAGGTCGTGTCTCGCTTACATTACCACTCCCAGAGAGACTGGACTCTCGGCATGTTCTCTCGTTTGAGGCGCGTCCTCGGAGCTGTGGCGAGACAAATGATTCGCTGAAGACTCTGTGTCCACGCGAGGCCCATGAATGGATCTCAACTCCGACAGGACAAGCTTTAGAGATGACGATAACGATTCGGAACTTCTCCCTAACTTAGAGGAGCCTTCTGGAGTGGCGAGGCAGGGATGATGAGCTTGGTGACAGGATGGGGGCAAGCGTGGGTCCAACACTGCACAGTGTTAAAGAGGTCCCACAAAGTGCAATGATACACTGACACACATGGGACTTTCAGCACTTCAAACAAAGACAGAAGCCCTATTTTCTCTCTCCTCGCGGCCCTGGCCAAACCGTATCCCTCTCTTATTTTCATGGCAGTCAGTCTAGAACCTTCTGGAGGGAGTGGCTCGACTTGTTTTCAGTAAAATTGGTCCATAATATCCCTCCGCCTCCCTGAAATGTCAAACAAGTACCTTTATTTCCTAACATTCCAAAAACGTATTTTGGCCGGCCGAGTGCGTGTTAACGTGTGCCTGGAGAGACTTCGGTGCATCCTCACAGGGGTATTCTTTGCTCTGTCTATTGTTCTAGATGGTCATTGTCACATGCTTGCGGTTAAGGAACCTCTTTCGCGAGTGACATCTAAAGAAGGTCATTGTAATTCAACAGAAGGGTCTGGGAAAAGGCTACACACTGTTCACCACAGAACTCACGGGAGTAATACTCTAATAGGGAACTGACAACGGATCTTTAAAAAAAAAAAAAAAGTAAAACGTCTATGAAAGGAATCGATGGAAGCTATTGGTCGACCTTGCGGGCGAGGATCCCACCGTGCCCGTGACGGCCCAACCAAGTCCACCCACACAGCCGTCAGGGGCGGTTCGCTCGCTCGCACTCCCAGCATGCACCGCACCCTCCGTGGTGAGAGGTCCGGTTTCCACGCTCGGACACGTCGGTCCGCTCTCACTGCTACAATGACAGAGACCACCAGCAGGGGGAATTAACCATCAGTGGCTAAAGCGTCAACTCCAAGGTAGATACGAGACCCCACGATTTGGTTTAGGATGACAGACCTAGTTCTGCAAATAAAATCATCTGCGTTTCCTAGTTTTTGGAAGATGTGGCTCTCAGCATCGCCCCGCCCACAAAACTCGGAGACGCAAAAATAAATTCTGGTTTTGAATTAAGAATCGCCTCTGAGAATCACCTGAATCCTCTGCTTGCCTTTAATCCCTATAGGTTTGATAAGTCTGGCAGTTGAAAAGCAATATCGGAGAAGGGTAAAGTCATACCAGTTCAATTCCCTCAATATTATTACTATCGCATATGTATATATATCCAATATGATATATATATATATAAAGATTTTCCTGTTATAATTCTCCTTCCAAGTGGACAGTCTCAAGCTTATGGTCAAGCCACTGTTGTGGTCTGAGAATTAAGTGTCTTGTGGACTATGATCACTCATGCATGATTCCTGATCAAAACATGCCTTCATGCAGGTCATTTCTATGCATTGAACGAGCACAATAATTATATTTATCTGGAACTCGGTCGGCGCAAGTCCCCTCTAGCCAAAGCATGGACTTAATGCCCCCTATCCAATCAGTGTGAAAGCCCATGTAGAAAATGTCTTTTTCAATGTCAGTATAACAAAGAGAAGATGAGAGGACTAAGTGACATGGGCTAAATGTTAGTAGTTGTCTTTCGTTCTTTTTTTTTTTTGCTGCTCAAATAATGTTACGATGCAAGTATACTCAGCACATGGAAACAGAACACTCTTGCCTAGGGTTCCATGTTTTTCTTTCCTCTGATATTTCCTTGAATTGAACATTACTTGCTTTTCCTCGATAAGTATTCTGAACTCAAAGGAACAGACGTCCCTCTCAGACTGCTAAGACAGTTCTAGAAGGTTCTGGCAGGGTTTCAGGGTGATGGATGTTTGCTGCAGGGAGGTCCACACAAGGTGGTGGCAGAGAAAGATGTCAAACTACAACATCTAGCAGAGATCTCTGTCCATTCAACTGACATTCCACAAGAAATATATGTGCAATTGGCGGTGCACATTTCTGAGTCATTTTTTCTTGTGGCGTCGCATTTCCAGAAATTGGTCACGATTGCAGCAAAGTCCTGTGGTAAACTGATTGTTTGGTTCGGTCGTCTTCAACAAAGTAAGGAACCGTGTTGCCTTGAACATAAGGTCAAGTTTGTAAACGTTTTTTTATGTTTTGTTGTTTTTTTACTTGCAAATGATCTTTTTGTACATTTGAAGGGGGTTGGCCTCAAGAGAGTCTCCTCACGGTGTCTTATTGGACCTTGACAGTCACTGAACCCTAACACTTGGATTCCCGTTCGTCTTTTTGGTTTCTGTCCTTCTCTTTCCTTCCCCCTTCGATTTCTTCCTGTTTTTCCTTGTCAGGTTTGGTCACGCTGTCATAGGAGGGCAGCGAGGCAGTAGAAGGTGTGCTCTCTTTCTTCTCCTGGTTGGTCCCTCCATTCTCCAGCTTGTTGTTGGTGAAGGTTCGCCGCTTGCACACAAAACCGCGCCTGATGAGATGGGCACGGTAGGCGTTCTGGATCCTCTTGGCTGAGACATCCTCTTGCCGGCGGCGGAGGGTGGTTGTGATTGGCTCGTAGGACACCTTGGATGGGTTGGCCGCCACAAAGCGCTCCTCCATCTGCTGCCTCAGCATGTCCAGCTCGCCGCTGTCGCCCAACACACGCTTGGTGAAGGCAAACAGGATGTCCAGGCAGTGGATGCGGTCGCCACTCACCATAGGCATGTCCATAGCGATCAGCTCTATGGTGTTGGGCTTGGGCACGCGTAACGGGTGCTCCAATGTGTCGGCGAAGTCGGAGAGTTTGGCGAAGGTGATGAACTGCGAGGCAGTGGGGTCAAACTTCTCCCAGATCTCGTAGAAGGTCTCGAAGTCGTCCTCGCTGAGCGGGTCTGCGCTCTCCTCCGTGGCCACGCTGAAGTTCTCCAGGATGATGGCGATGTACATGTTGACCACAATGAGGAAGGAGATGATGATGTACATGACGAAGAAGAAGATGCCCACGGAGGGGTTACCACAGTCACCTTTCACCGTGGTGCCTGGGTTCTCGTGGTTAGGGTTGCAGTCGGGCGGGTAGTTCAGGATGGGTAGGAGGAGGCCATCCCAGCCTGCAGACGTGGTGATCATGAACAGGCAGATCATGCTGTTCCCAAAAGTCTCAAAGTTATACAAGTCGTCGATCCCCGCCCCGTGTTTGACGTAGCCAAAGTTGGACATGCCAAAGATGGAAAAGATGAACATGACCAAGAACAGCAGGAGGCCGATGTTGAACAGAGCTGGCAGTGACATCATCAGGGCAAACAGCAAAGTTCGGATCCCTTTGGCTCCTTTGATCAAACGCAGGATACGGCCAATACGTGCCAGTCGGATCACCCTGAACAGGGTTGGTGAGACAAAGTACTTCTCTATAATATCAGCCAGGAACATACCTGAGGGGGCATACAAGAAACATTTAGTTGTTGTTAGCCATGCCCCACTCTCATTTATAGAGCACAATTTACAGAAAGCAAAACAGGATTTTTTGTAAATAGGTTTATAAGGGTTGATATGCCACAACCAGCAGGCCCAGCTAGCTCCAAACTGCAAAGTTATACAACAAAATAACTACAACGCAGATGCGTTTTTTAATACTTGTCACGTACCAACAATAGAGAGAATGACGACCACCACATCAAAGATGTTCCATCCGTTGGTGAAGTAGTAGTGGCGCAGAGCAAAGAGCTTGAGCACAAACTCAGTGGTGAAGGCCACGATGAAGATGAAGTTGACCCAGTACAGGATGTTCTCTGTCTCGTCCGACTGGTCGTCCGTCTCCACCATCATGGTGACCATGTTCAGGCAGATGAGGATCATGATGGAGATGTCAAAGACCTGCTGGGTCACAAAGTCAAACACCATCCCCTGGATCTTGTTCTGGTGAGAAGAAACAAACAGGACCAGAGCACAGCCATTAGAATCGCAGTGGCCGCAAAGCACGAACCGACTTCAATCCTGTTTTCTTCTACCGTGCGGTGAGCAAACCTGTGGTCGCGGAATCGGTTTTTGTGGCTTTTTGGACCCCAGTTTCTTCATGGCGTTGTAGTACTTCTTCTGTTCTTCTGTCATGAAGATATCCTGACCCCCAAAGTATAGGAGAGACACAATTATCTGGTTACAACCCTGTTCTTATTAGGGTAAGTCTACCAGTGCATAGAGACCAAGAGCAGAGGGACCTGATGAACCTTAAACATGTTGCGTTTCAGCATTGAGAGGGCATGACTGAAATGGGGACTTATCTTTTTCTTCTGCTGGTTGAAGTTGTCAATGATCACACCGATGAAGAGGTTGAGGGTGAAGAAGGAGCCAAAGATGATGAAGATGACAAAGTAGATGTACATGTAGATGTTGTCTTCATAAATAGGCTGGTCTTCCACCTAAACAGAGGTGAAAAGTGAAACATGTCAATTTGACAGGATTGCAGGATGATATTCAAATATCTGTCATAAACCTCTCTAAATATTTTAAAAACACCAACACGTTATGTGGTCATACCTTTCTTGAGTCAACTGCTGCGTACATTATGTCCATCCAACCTTTGAAAGTGGCCTTTCAGAAAGGGGGAGATAAAGTCAGATTAACGAGGGAGGGAAGCCCAAAGAAAATGTATCATGTTCAAATGATGGGAAGAGATAACCCAAAGGCAAACCAAAATATGACGTGAGTCCTGCAAAAGAGCTTGGGAAAGAAACAAGGAGATGAGGAACGAGTGCAGAGAAAAGAACAGTGAGGAAATCCACGAGCAGAAGCTCAAACAGAGCGTCAGTTAGAAGACACGGATGGACAAGCGAGAGCAGAAAAAGCACGGCTAGCGAGCGACAGAGAGACCGCACAGGAGAAAGACACGAGGACAGGATGGAGGAGAAAAGAGAGACCGCTCTCACCACTTGGAGCAGGGCAAGGTAGCCGGCGCCGACATTGTCAAAGTTGATCTTGACATTCTTCCACCTGACCTCGGAATAGTTTTGGCTTATGAGGGCCAGGCATTGCGTTTTGTTGTTGACCACGTCCGGTTCAAAGTACTTCTCAATCGTTTCGTTGAAACAGTAGTAGTACTTGCCCGCAAACAAGTTGACCCCCATGATACTGAAAATCAGCCAAAAGATGAGGCAAACCAGCAACACATTCATAATTGAAGGGATGGCACCCACCAAGGCGTTGACTACCACCTAGACCAGACCGGGGAAGACAGGACATGACAGAGTGAGAGTCTTGCAGCAAACCCTGTGACACCAAACCCTGCCTATAGAGCTCTGCTGCATACTGCTATAGCTTCCCAGCAATCCTGGCTTTTGCGGGTGGACATCATCGGCCTTTAAACACAGACGTGGATTTCCGTCAAGGTGGCGTCACGCATTCGGCTGTGGCCGCCGTTTGGATATTTGTGACCTCTGGTGTAGAGATCCTGCGGTGCACTTGAAAGTACAGGGCGAAAAGCGGTGACAGGCCCGATTTAATTAGAACCTTGCTAATGTGACCGCATCACGCTTTGATCTGATCCGGCACGTGGCTGGCCCAGAGGGGATGAGCACATGCACTGACACACCACTTTGGCTTGCTGATAGTCCAGGCTACGATGCAGATAAACGGACCAATGGAGGATCGCAATACCAGTATGCAGCCTGAGCTCTATACTATACATCACCCCCTCCACCCCACCCACCACCCACCCAACCAATGAGCACCCTCTGCCCCTTGGCCTAACACATCCCCCCCCCCAACTAGCACAGTCAACATGTTAGTTACATACAACGAAAAGTCACACTACAGCATTCTAATCTTGTCAGTCCCCCCCCCCATCCCCTTAGATCCAAACGTTTAGCCCCTGCTAGCATCTAGCCGGACCACCTCCCGCGCACTCGTTTGGCTGTGCGCTCAGCGCAGAGTGCAGCGCTCACTAACAGTGTCAGGCAGGCCGACCAGCAGCTCTCAGGCACACAGCTGAGCATGCATGTCTGTCGCAGACTCATTTGTGGAGCCATATTCCCTCCTCATACAGACAAGACACGGGGGGGGGAGGGGGGTGCGGGGGGGGTCGGGAAGGGCGGTGGTCGAGCTTCGCGAGCAGGATTCTCTCAGTCGTGGTGCAGAGTATAAAGTGCCAATCATAACAACTTTTGTATTAGGTCGTGTCTGTGCTAATCGAGAGCTGCACATACTAATAAGCTTTATTACGAGTGTGAAAAATGTTGAAGTCTACAGGTGTTGCATACATGGACTGTCATGTGTGTGATTGCAATTTTGACCACAAATACTATGTATAGTAAAACATTTGACTTACATCATCCATTGAAAATGTATGTGAAATTCAATCATTCAGGGGGGCTGAGATTCTAATGGGCCCCACAATGCACTGCGTCAGAATATCTAACCCACTGGTCCCATAGGACAGACAGCAGAACACTCGCTGAGAGAATGGCTGCTAGCTTGGGCTCTAGCTAAGCTAGAACAGGTTGGACAAATTCCAGGTATTTAAGAATAGGGATGTGCTTTTTTATCAAAAAGAGGGAAAATGGCTTTCAAAAGTGCATAATGTGCATCGGCAATTAGATAGTACATGCGTGTTACATGGCATTGTTGTGCAATCTCAAGAACCGTTCAAATCAATAAATAAATAGATAGAGAAATGTGTGGATAGAGAGATAAAGAGATAATGGTCGTATCATTGCTTGCTTATAGGTTTAATCAGTGTATGACATCGCTGCCGTGACTAGCAAACATATTCTTAGCACATTATGGATCCTGTAAAACAGGAATCAAGATCTATGAATCCAATATGGCAAACCCTGTATCTGGGTGTCACTGTTACTAGGAATATCAAAGTGTCGTCTGCTAAATCTTTAATATGCAGTAGGACGGGCTCAGAGTTTACATTCAATGGCCCAGTAGCATTACTGAAGATAGGCTTAAACATGATCATGCAATGATTTCATTCTACTGGCAGTTCTCTGTTGCGGTTGGAAAATATAACAAATAAGAAATGATGACAAATGCGGATTAGAACAACCTTCATTGCAAATAGCTTTACGTCTTATTTACCATTGCGGCCATCTAGTGGCGGTACACAAGCTCAATAAGGCAAATATAGGTAGTAGATATTTGTATCTGTTTTGCTAGATGACCTGGTCCAGTGAAGGCCCTGACGGAAATCTTGCGACCGGTCCCTGTCCCATGCTCGTATCAGAGTGCATTGCGACCAAAAAAAAAAAAAACAGAAGAACACGAATGAACACAATTCCAAAAGCAGCAATAAGAGAGAGCATTTATCAAATCAGTCAAACCAGCCCACAATCATTGCATGTTAGGCAGTGCAATGTGTTCTATATTAAGCTGCACTGCTAGCTTGGTGCTGTTGAGTTGCAATGATATTCTGGGCGGTTTTCTCCAATCAAACTCAGGTACCAGAAATCACTGCAAGGGGGTCAGAGTCATGTGACTCAGTTCTCTAAACATTCTTAACTGCCTCCTAGCATGGTCTCTAATTCAAAATATCTTGATGGTGTTCATCTCTCCATTTGCGCGTACATTCCCTGCCCATTTATCTTATCGTTTACCTCAATTTGCATATCACAGGTTTAATCAAACAATAATGACAAGTCCCCAATTGAAAGATACAAGAAACCCAAACAAACAATAATAAAGGAAAGCATTAAATTAGGTTACAGCGGGATCAAATTCTTGCATTTATTTTTTGGTTCACTTGCATTACTGGGCCACCCTCACCTCATACCACATCCACTCTATGAATGTGGTCATTCATAAGCGCATTGGTACAGGACTGAAACATTCTACAACAATTAGGTTCCATGGTAACTGTACCAAACCCCAAAAATGACACAACTGTTCACACCAGTTTAGTCTTATCCCTCAGCAGAGAACACAAACTGACAATCTACCAGGGGGGGTCGGGGGAGGGGCGGGGTCGAGCTTTCGGAGCAGGATTCTCTCAGCGTGTGCAGAGTTTGATAAAGGTGCCATCAAACAACTTTTTATTGTGTGTCTGTGTAATCGACTGTGCCATCTAAAAGCGTTTGACAGTGCATGTTGAAGTCTACAGGTGTTGCATACATGGACTGTCATGTGTGTGATTGCAATTTTGACCACAAATACTATGTATAGTAAAACATTTGACTTACATCATCCATTGAAAATGTATGTGAAATTCAATCATTCAGGGGGGCTGAGATTCTAATGGGCCCCACAATGCACTGCGTCAGAATATCTAACCCACTGGTCCCATAGGACAGACAGCAGAACACTCGCTGAGAGAATGGCTGCTAGCTTGGGCTCTAGCTAAGCTAGAACAGGTTGGACAAATTCCAGGTATTTAAGAATAGGGATGTGCTTTTTTATCAAAAAGAGGGAAAATGGCTTTCAAAAGTGCATAATGTGCATCGGCAATTAGATAGTACATGCGTGTTACATGGCATTGTTGTGCAATCTCAAGAACCGTTCAAATCAATAAATAAATAGATAGAGAAATGTGTGGATAGAGAGATAAAGAGATAATGGTCGTATCATTGCTTGCTTATAGGTTTAATCAGTGTATGACATCGCTGCCGTGACTAGCAAACATATTCTTAGCACATTATGGATCCTGTAAAACAGGAATCAAGATCTATGAATCCAATATGGCAAACCCTGTATCTGGGTGTCACTGTTACTAGGAATATCAAAGTGTCGTCTGCTAAATCTTTAATATGCAGTAGGACGGGCTCAGAGTTTACATTCAATGGCCCAGTGGTAAACATGATCATTTGCAATATTCAGTTGGCAGTCTGTTGGAAAATAAACAAATAAGAAAATAAATGCAGTGACGTTCTTATTACTTGGCCATTGGCGGACAAAGCTCATAAGCAGAATAGGGAGAATTGTATTGTTGCTAGAGTGACCGGCATAAGGACGACTTGCGACGGTGTCATTCTCGTACGATGCATTGCGCCAAAAAAAACAAAAAAAAAAGAAACGAATGAAATTCCAAAAGCAGCAATAAGAGAGAGCATTTATCAAATCAGTCAAACCAGCCCACAATCATTGCATGTTAGGCAGTGCAATGTGTTCTATATTAAGCTGCACTGCTAGCTTGGTGCTGTTGAGTTGCATTGGCGTTCCAAGGTGCCAGAAAACTCAAGGCAGAGGTCATGTAAAGGTTCTCAACATTCTAACTCTCCAGAATCTCTTTCATATGGTGTCATCTCTCCATTCGCGTACTTCCCTGTCCATTTAGTTATCGTTTTGACCTCAATTTTCATTCAGGTTTCAAACAAAATGACAAGTCAATTGATGAACAAAGACATTATAAAGGAAGTAAATTGGTACAGCGGGATCAAATTCTTGCATTTATTTTTTGGTTCACTTGCATTACTGGGCCACCCTCACCTCATACCACATCCACTCTATGAATGTGGTCATTCATAAGCGCATTGGTACAGGACTGAAACATTCTACAACAATTAGGTTCCATGGTAACTGTACCAAACCCCAAAAATGACACAACTGTTCACACCAGTTTAGTCTTATCCCTCAGCAGAGAACACAAACTGACAATCTACCACATTGGTATTTGTTTCAGCATTCATAAGAACATCCATGAAGCTTATCCAGGGCCTTAAGGATCTGATGTCTGCTGGTTTTTTGCCACGCCATCTTTTTTTTTTTATGCCGCTGGATAAATAATATGAATGGGAAATTTCTATATGAATGGAAGTTCAAATTGAAAATCTATGCCTCTGAAAACAGTGTGAATGTCCTTCACCTGGTCTGTCATTTTTGGGACATTGAGAGGGGAGACACAGTCTCTGCCTAAAGGGTTGAGAGTGTTGTCCTAGCGCTGTCATGATAGCCCCCCTGGTCTCCCCCACCCCCTTCCCAATTCACTGCTCCATGATAGAGCTCCAACTGGGCCCAGTGTTGCCCCCCAGCATCCCCTCCTGTGGGAGTGGAAGGCAACAGGCTGTGGGACCTATAGTATGCGCTGGGTCGTGCCATGACATGGTGACAGGAATGTCTTGGAGATGGCAGCTTCACATATTTCTTAAGCTTCTGCCTTGGGTCAAAATTGACCAAAAACCAAACCAAAGAGGTTTTTATCTACCCTGTGTAAGACCTGTAATACCAAGGCCGTACCAAGTCAACTGCTGTTCGTTTGATTTATACTACGAGACTAGAATGGTTTTTTAACAAGTCCGTTGGAAGTTTTGACCCCAAAGAAAGTTTTTAAAAAGTAACTGGCAGAAGCTTAAAAAATACTTTCCTCCCAAACCCACATCAACGTGAGTGTGTGGTTTTTCTGTCTCAGTCCCTGATACAGATTGGTCCTGGACAAGCAGGAGAGAGTGCGGTGGTGACTGCACGGCCAGCTGGCCCAGCAGAACAGGGGCCGGGATGGAGGGAGGAGGAGAGGGAGGAGTGGAGGGGGAGGGGATGGGAAGGGGGGAGGGGAAAGAGGAGGAGGGAGGGGAGGAGTGGAGAGAGGAGGGGAGGAGGGAGCGGGAAGGGGAGGGGTAGGGGAGGGAGGAGGGGAGAGGAGGGTGGGGGAAGGCAGAGTGCTGCATAGTGCTGCACATGGAGGGGGTCTGAAGGAGAGGAGGTGGGGAGTGGGGGCTGTGGTACAGAAGTGGAACTCAAACTAGAAGACAAGGCAACCAGTCCAAGGGTAGAGAGAGGGAGAGAGAGGGAGAGAGAGACTACAGGTGACAACAACCAGGCGCAACCCATCGCTACCCCCACCAGTCACAATGTAGACCAAACAGTTTGTAAAACATTGCAAATAAGATGGCCGAAACAACCAGAGAAACCATTTGGGCCAAAGACTTGCTGCTTCACCGATTCACGCATGAATCGGTAGAAGACAACATGGTTTGTGGTTTGGGCCAACGAGAACTGCAGAAATACTGCTGCTTCCATTATTAAAGGGGATTTCTCCAGGTGGTTGTTTCCAAGTCATCTTGTGAGGTCAGGCTAGTTGTGACTGGCGAGAGGGGGGGGGGGTGATTGGGGTCCCTGGTTCCCACTGGCTGTTCTCTGAGCCAAATGTATTGGGATGGGGTGAACTGAGTAGGTAGGTATGTGTTAGGGTAGCGGGGACAGGTGGAGGGAAGGGAGTTCTAGATTAAAAGCAGTAGTTGAGAATTAGGTCAGATGAGTAGCCAATTGTTGATTGAAAATTTTCCATGAGATGGCATGTCGTTTGGCATGTTTTTGATACAGCTTTGACTAATTTCACATTAACATCTATCAAGCCAATCAAAAAAAAGTATGAAATAAGCCATTTTCTAGTCTTGTGTGATGAGGCAGCTTTATGGCATATCCTGCTATTTCACAGTTGCTTTTTTTGCTATGTAGAGAGTTCTGAAAGTCAATCCAAATAGGGATTATAACAAAAGATTCAATTTCAACTTGTACAATATTTATCTGGGTAAGTATAGCATTTACTATAGCTGCATCATGACTTATTCTTTTTTTTCACGAAGAAAGGAATGGATTTGTGTACATGGAAAGGTGACTTCTTGTCTTTAGTAACTGGTCTTTAAAAATTCCCCATATATGATTTTTCTTTTGGTACGGTTTTGGTTCTGTGATAAAGTTTGGTTCCTTTGGATCAGTTTCTAGCATGCTTTAACTGTTGAATGGGCATGCGGAAGGATCAGCTTCTTAGCTTTGGCTCTTACCCTCATCCCTTCAAAACGTGACAAGGCTCTGAGGGGTCTCAAGGCCCTTAGTGTCCTGAGTGATTTAATGGGCCCTAGATCGGAGTAGCCCAGCGCATTAGCTACAAGGCTGACTATAGACACCTACACAAAAACAGAGAAGCAAAAGAGGTTCCAAACTGTTAGAAGTGAGAATATTCACTAGGGAAGAGATGGCCCTGCCATAGGCGGAGAGTCGCTTGACATACACACATAAATCTATGCATGTATATGCATGTATAATATTGCATTTATACATGTATATACACTGAGAGAGAAGGTCATTGTTTAGTATAGGTTTTATGTGTGTAGTGTATTTTAGTAGCAGTAGGCCACAGGGGTTTGTGTCAGATATTTTAGGGCAGTTGACGAGGCGTGACATGTCCTTTGTACCTGCAAAGAAACTTGTGGTTGAGAGGAGAAAACAAAAGAGAGAGGAGAGGGAAAGAAAGAGAGAGAGACATAAGACTCAAACAGGGGGAGAATTAGGCAGACAAGTGTGCTGCATGACTGATTTAGTATAGACACAGGCGAAGGGGTCGAAGGGAGGGAGGGAGTCGAGGGAGGGGGGAGGGTCGAGGAGGGGGGGAGGTAAGGAGGGTAAACCCTGTAGAAGTTCAGAGAAACCCAACAGACTTGAGAGCCTTACCCTTGCCCCTCTAACATTGTCTCTCCATGTCGCTCTCGGGCTGGGGCATTAAAATCCCATACAATTTAAGACAGACAAACTAACGGAACCTAAGAGAAAGAATACAGGTAAGCATACACATGTGCGTCATTTTGAGCCAACGTCTTTTGGATCATGTCATACACATCCAGGTAATTCACACAGTAAACCAAGGAGAGCCACAGTCACGTGAACCACACACAGAAGAAGGGATGACGGTTCAAGGAAGAGTGGCTGGTCATTAGCACTGGACGGCACTGAAAGGACGGAATGGCACACGGTCGAATAATAGTAGAATGACGCACAGCAATGTCACAGTAGAATCGGACAGTCGAGTAACAGTATAATGACACAGTGATGCCACACCTCCTCAAAGAAACTGATGCGTCCCGTACACAGCAGCAGCTGCTGGTCTAATGCGCTCAGCTTCTAGAGTCTTCCAAGAAGCGAGTCTTTTCAATGTCCCCCCAAGAACATCGTTTGACGTCCTTTGTGCTGCACCTTGGCAACAGGGGCCGTCCAGCTGAGCTAAGCTATGCGCGCGTATCGTCAAGTGTCCTTCACAAAAGTAGGAAATGGAGGAAGAGGAGAGCGGTCAATAAGATGTACTTAGGAGCTGCATGGAGCGCGAGGGTGTGAGTGCAGGAAACTGTCTGCCACAATCCAGACCAAAGCGGTCATTAGAGGCTCCTTAGAGGGGAGAGGGCCAGTCTCCATCAGCGTAGAGTGATAAAGGAGGGATTCAGGATGGGGGCAAACCTCAGTCCATGCGAGAATGTGATTGGCTTAGGAGCGTTTATCACGATGACACCCAAGTCAGTCTACGAGCTACGCTTCTCTGCCCTAACAGTCATGTTTTCTCCTGTAGGAAGCCAGACCTGGGGGTGAGAAAGCACCAGTTTCTTGAGGAAGTGTCTATTTAACAGTCAACACATTTGAAGGCACCTCCAACACCGACACAACCGGTCAAACTCACCGCCAAAAGTTCACAACATTCAAAGCTGACCAGAGTCACAGAGGGGGGATTTCTAACAAAGGCAAAATCTTCATTCTGACAGACACTCTTACAGTGATAATGGTGAGCATTATCACAATCGTCCGAGAGGGGATCTTGTCTAACTTGGACGTAACCACAGAAGGAAAGTGATGGATAAAGACCATTGGCTGGACTGGAACATGCTATTATGGTCCTGCTGTATATCTCTAGCTTGCTATCCATGGTCTTTACAGGTGACTTGCCAAAACGCACATCAACATGAACAAGCATGTTCCAGACTTATAAAACAGTGGACCACTTCTGGCAAGACACTCAATGGTGAGTGCTACAAGAAGCAAATGAAGATTTTGCCTTTATCTACAGTTCAGTATGTGGGGTAATTGTCACCTTCAGCCTGAGCCTGACCCCTTGGAGTGCCCCCCCTCAAAGGGAGCGTGGCCCCCCCCCACACACAGCAGGCCAGCCGTGTGGGTGGCCTCAGAATCTTGGTGGCCCCTTCACTGCAAGGCAAGGCCAGTGACATCTGGGGTTGTGATCCCATGAGGGCGGCAGAACAGAACAGAAACAGAAAAGACAACACAACTAAAACCAAAGGACCAACAGAAACAAAAACAATGGTAGAAACTGTCTAACCAAAAGTGTTGGATGGAGGATGGATCCACTTCCTCTCGACCAAACTAGCCTTACCAGGAATTGTAAGGAAAGAATTGTATATCTATTTATCCATATACAATGCTACCATGCGCTACAATCTTTTGTTTTTATATACAGTCTATTTCTTTTTTTCTCTGAGAACCATTAAGAATTCATATGTTTTTGCAAAGTGAAGAGAAAGTACTTCAGATGCCTGGTAAGTTACTCTATATTCTCTCTCTGGCTCCCTTCGAATAACAATATTAAGGTGACATTGAAAAGGCGGTGAACGAAAAGACAAACCAAAACATGAGATATCGAAACACAAAAGGTATATGAAACACACACACACAGAAGTGCACAGACGCTCCAAAGTAAGACATGCTAATGATGGTGTCCCCCTTGTGAGCCCACAGACATGGGTTATCATCACCAACGACACATGAGGCCACAGGCCCTGGCCAACACAGCACCGCAGAATGACAGCAGCTTTTAAAGGGGGAGACCACGAGTCAGGACCCAACTTACCGCCGGCTGCCTGTCCCCACCATCATTACATTTCAGCACAATGTCAAACATTCCTGGGGTAGAGAGGACGGAGACTTGAAAGGGGGAACAGGTTGGGAAAGGGATGGGGGTGGGGGAGGTTTGGGTGTCAAATGCTTGGGAAAACGTAGCGTCCTGTTCTCTCCCAAGTGTCACAACAGCACACTGTGGATATCATCACAGTCCCTGGCTCTGGAGAAAGCCCGAAACGTAGGGAGGTGAGGGGGGGG
>BROE01000021.1:16415154-16426185 GCA_036571765.1 Plecoglossus altivelis | reverse complement strand
GGGGGAAGGGAAGACAGGGTCATTTTGCAACTATAATGTGATTTTTTCTTTGGCCGGATCAATACTAAGAGTGGAGTGTCTTCCATACCATCCTTATATCAGTGGCCATGTTATCTTAATTCCATTTTGCACGCAACAAGAGCTGGAGCCAAATGCATATTGGTGCAGACATGTATCAGTGTGTCTATGGTGTCTGGGTGATGTGTGAGCATAATGACTAGCAACATTAACTGCCACTGTAGTTGTGTAAAATTGTAACTGAAGTGTGATTCACTCATTGGTTTTAGATTCTACTGTTTACATAGAAAAAGGGGTTGATTAAGATTGATTACCCTATACACTCTAGCATCTGGCCCATTTAAGGTATTTTAGCAGTTTCTTTCTTTCACATGTTAGCTGTATGTGTTATAATCTGTAGAGAGTTTGTTAGTTCATGTGAATGTCAAAACGCAGGGAGATTCTTCAACCATCCATTGACAAGGTCCTGGGCCCTAATCTGCCCGACAACACAGGTTTCCTCCAACCAATGACAAAATATTCACTGAACAATATTTCAATATCCTTATAAAACGTTACATTGTTCATTTAGCCATTCGCATTCGCTCATTTCTTTACTGAAATGTATTCCAAACCCCAAATATGAATGATTCAAAGAGTGGGATGAAGAATTTCCCCCGTTTCCATATTTTTCAAGTTACCTCACAGAAGGAGGAGAGAGTGAGAGATACTGAGAGGCACAGGGGGACACATAGGAAACAGTTAGCAAGTTAAAGACAGCATTGGACACTTCAGACAAGGACACAACTTTAACAAATATCCCGTTGTTGGGGTGAGCATGGCTTGAATATACAGATCAATAAACGGAGTTATTGATTGGCCGATTCTAATTTGTGATGATATTTGTATTACGATATCAGAGCATTGACGTTTGAATCTTTTGTCGTGTTTAGAATTGGTCTCTATTTCCATTAAGGGAAACAGACAACACAATTCGTTCCTTGGTTTAACACCAATGGTAAAAAATAAAATAAATCTCCAGATTTGCAAGCAGAGAATCACCCTTTATATTCAAGCATCTCAAGACTGACAGGAACCCAAGTAAACACAGGGAGATATTGTTGCTTCATGGAGATTTAAAAGGTGACAGGCATAGATGCACTGTGTTGCTGGTTTGTGTAGTTTATTGCATGTCATTTTAAATGACTATTAAGACAATAAGACTACAAAAATACCACTGGTCTTAGTGTGTAAATATGTATTTCACCCTTTATATGCCATGAAGGTTCTGATTCATTTTTCTATTCTAGCTCTTGCCTAGCAACCTAATCACACCCTGGTCAGCAACAAGGGCTCAACTCTATGGGGTGAAAAACATTCTGAAACCTTTACTCAGTACTATGTGATTTAACAGAAATCACACTTCTCTCAACATAAAAAGTCCTTATACATCTTATATGATTTATAGTAAGAAAATGCATTTACAGAATATAATTGGATAACAGAATATTAATGTAATACAAATCCTTATAAATAGTTATTAATTCAATATATTTTCTATATGTTTCTGTTAATGTTCATTCTATGCTTATTATTATTCTTGTGATTATTGTTATTTTCTTTACTTGGTCAGTGTTTTTCTATGATACATCAATACTGCTGCCCCAGTGCCCCTAACAGGGTGTGATTGAGGACCACTTAGTGTTCTTGTATAGCCTTCTACCCAGCCTCCTACCCTAGCCTCCTACCCTAGCCTCCTACCCTAGAATCCTACCCTAGAATCCTACCCTGGCCAACACATGAGGGTTCAGTATTCAGAAAAGTGAACTTACATCCACAATGAAGAAGTCGAGCCAGCACCAGGCGTTGGTGAAGTACTTAACAAAGCCATAGGCCACCCATTTGAGCAGCATCTCCAAGATGAAGATGTAAGTGAAGACCCTGTCTGCATACTCCAGGATGATCCGGATGGTCTTCCTCTGCTCTATGTACACGTCCTCAAAGGCCTGAAGGGAGAACATAACAGCAGAGGAGTTGGGAGGGGCGGGGGGGGGGGCATGACCAATCACTAGCAATCATTCACAGGTTGGGATTGGGGGAGGGGAACAAAGGGGAGGTCTTTCTCCCCTCTTCTCCCCTCTTCTGAAGCGGTGGGCTGTTCACCCCTTTTATTTTAGTATCATTTGACATGCTTGAGAACTTCAGGCCTCCTGGCACCCGAAATAGATTCGCTATCTAATAAATGGTACAGTCCATTAATCACGCCCGAGGCCCCTCCCTGCCGCTCCCTGGCCTGGCGCAGCTCAGCCCCATCTTGTTCTCGCTCGCATCAACCCCCCGCCCCAGACACCACGGACACGGACCTTCTCTACCCTTGCGACATCTCTTACGGTGTTCTCGCCCATTCTCGAGCGATGACTCAGTCTATACCCCCTGTGGCTTCGTCATCTGTTAAACTGCTTTCACTACAAAGAATAAAGAAAATCAGTTTATATTGTGTTTTCTGGTGACCCCACGTCTAAATCCTGCTGGTTTTCATGCCCCTCAGATCCGTCTGATATTGTACATTTTAAGCTCCGGTGTTTTGAAGCCCCGTGTGCGGCACAAGCGCCTGTGCATCCTCCTCCTCACCAGCGCTCCGCTGCTCAGCAGGATCATGAAGATGATGAGGGTCTCAAACCAGTTGTGCTCCACGATCAGGTAGCACGTCTTCCGCAGGAACCACCAGTGCTTCCCCCAGCCGTGGGTGATGGGCACGTCGCAGCACTTGTACTTGGCAATGCAAGCTGGCAGGCAAAGAGGACGGGCATCACAGCACATAAACACACTCTGGATGACGAACAGTCACTTAGGCCAATAGAGCGGTGTATTGAGTGTGTGTGTGTGTGTGGGGAGTGCGGGAGTGGGGGGGGGGCGTGCCTCCTCCCTACCATCTGTCCAGCAGGCATCAGGGTCCAGATACTCTTCCACCGTCTCCACCACCACCTCCTCCACCACGTCTGGCTTGATGTCAATGGTGCTGCCCTCTGACGAGCTGGTGTCATCCAGCTGCGCACACACACACACACACAAACACACGCACGCACACACACACGAACACATGTTTACTGACATCAGCCGTTCTGAGGTTGCACTGTCCCCAGGGCCTATGTCCTCCCCCAGGATTCTCGCGGGTTAGAAGAACACTAAGTGATCGTTCACACCGCAGAGCTGCCACTCAGCGGTCGTCCGGACCTAGTTAAGCACCTGTGCTCAGATAAGGCATCTAAATAACCCAGCCATGAACAGGGTACGGAACATTTAACCAACCAGCAAATGCACATTACCATGGAGACAATACGGTTTTGTACCGAGGCCATAATTGATGCATCCTAATCTATTTACGCATCTACTGCACTTATCTACATCATCGGAGAGTGAATATGAAACTGAAATGGAGACTCGAAGACAAATGGCACATTCAAATAGGTACCAAGTGAGATTGGCTCTATGGGCTATCAGATGAGAGGTGCTATCAGATGGTAGACCCATCCATTCTGTCCAGCCTAAATGCATTTGCTGTCGGTGGGAGAAAGCCACAGGTCAGCTCATATCCATTTCATCTTCCAGGCTGAATGATGTTGGATGAGGACGCTGAGTGATGGAGTTCAGGGCTTAGGAGGGAGATGGAAGCGCGAGGAAAGCAGCACCTCTGTCCGCTGCATGGTGAGGGAGATGGGAACCGCGGCAACACTGGTGTAGAACCGTGCAATAACAGCACGCGTGGTGTGTACACTTAACAATATGCTCAGTCTTTTTTAAATCTTATCTTCTGCTTTGTCTTCATAAAAATTATGGAACCGGAGCGAGCGCCCCGAGCACTGACCGAGGTGAGGGTGAAACTGAGGCCAAGTTAAGCGTTCGACCACCTGGTCAAACACCTGCCGTGCCACTCACCTCCTTGCTGTTCTCGTTCTCTGACTCGCTGCTGAAGTCCTCCGTGTTGAGGTTCTCGAAGTCCGACTCCCCCACGGCGATGGGCACGCACACGGTCAGGTTGGGGTTGTGGATGAAGGACATGTGGTCCTCGTCGATCATGTACTTGCCCACGCTGCTACCGATGCCACTGGTGGTGCCGTTGCCGTTCTTGGCGTAGTCCAGGTCGCGGTTGATGTCCACGCCCGTGTGGTTGGCGATGCAGTTGACCTTCTTGTCGTACATGTCGTCAAGGGGCTTCTGTTCGTCCTCCATGGGGGGCTTCCGCAGGATGCTAGCCACCAGCAGCCGCATCTTGATCTTGCCCCAGGCAATGCCTTTCTTGATGCGGATGACGGAGATCTGGAGGTTGTTCAGCTCGCCGTCGTCGTCCGTGGCCGCCAGGTTGTCTGCGCTGAACGAGCTCAGCAACAAGGCAAGGAACAGGTTCAGCACCTGGAGAGGGTGGAATACACGCATGCTATGACCCAGCCTTATCACAAGACCTCCTGCCAGAGCTCTGCACAGGACATTATTCAGTTATCCTTGTTTTATCCAGTACAATGAGACCTTTTTCCCTTCTTTTTCGTTTTATATCTTCCTCATTCTCTCTCTCTCTCTCTCTCTCACACACACACACACACACACTCTTTTCTCTCAATCTCCCCCTTCATGCTAAACTCAGAATCCAACACCACATCCCTCTATGTCTCAAAACTCACCACCAGGTTCCCGATGACCATGACCATCATGAAGACGATCAGACACATGCCCTGCCCGGCCACCTCCATGCAGTCCCACATGGTCTCAATCCACTCCCCGCACAGCACCCGGAACACGATCAGGAACGAGTGGAAGAAGTCGTTCATGTGCCAGCGCGGCAGCTCGCAGTCCTTGTCGATCTTACACACGCAGTCCTTGTAGCTCTTGCCGAACAGCTGCATGCCGACCACGGCGAAGATGAAGACGATGATGGCCAGGACCAGGGTCAGGTTCCCCAGGGCGCCCACCGAGTTCCCGATGATCTTGATCAGCATGTTGAGGGTGGGCCACGACTTGGCCAGCTTGAACACTCTCAACTGGGCGTGGCACAAACCAAAGGTATAGCAGGGAAAAGAAAGAGAGAGAGGGAGAGAGAGACAAAGAGAAATTGACAGATAAAGTGAGTGTTTGAGAGTTAGAGAGTGTGTGTGTAGGGGGGGGGGTTGTGACACAGGAAATAAGAGAAGAAGAAAACAGAGACCAGCTCAGGTTATCTGCTGGGCAGTGAGCGAAAGACAAGTGGGATTGAAGCCACAGTCATTGAGCTGGCATCCCTGAGCTGATAACCTTCAGCCCAGAAAGCGTCACCAACAAGACATATAGCAACCAACAAGACATATAGCGACCAACAAGACATATAGCAACCAACAAGACATATAGCGACCAACAAGACATATAGCGACCAACAAGACATATAGCGACCAACAAGACATATAGCGACCAACAAGACATATAGCGACCAATAACAGCCACTCTTTCCTACAAAGAGACGTATCAGCACAACAGAAACTGCGTTCAATTTCACCCAGTGAATTCGATCCCGCCCCGATCGCGTCTCAAGCCAAGCGTGGTCGTGTGGAAACAGAAGGGGTGTTTTACCAAACGGAAGGAGCGCAGCACGGACAGCCCCTCCACGTCGGCCAGCGCCAGCTCCACCAAGCTCAAGGTCACGATGAAGCCGTCGAAGCAGTTCCACCCTTCCTGGAAGTAGTAGTAAGGGTCCATAGCCACCAGCTTGGCGAACATCTCCACCGCAAAGATTCCAGTGAACACCTGGTGAGAAGAACATGCACCTGAACCCACATGACCTGTGACACGGTGCCAACAGCCCACCCACGTAGGTGTCTCCCTGGTGTCAATCAAACGCTTCAGCTAGACCAGACGGAAAATTTTAAATCAAGTTACCCTTGATTTCAATGGCAGGGGGGGGGGGGGGGGCGCATCTGTGGTCAAAGAGCAAACTACAGCTTTAATGAATTGCTAAAGGTCACCTTTAATCACTGCGTTGATGCTACGTGTGTTTATAGATCCTGGTGTGAGGGCGGAAGGTGCCCTCGTGTGTGTGTGTGTGAGTGTGTGTGTGAGTGTGTGTGTGTGTGTGTGTGTGTATCCAGCTCAGGAGAGATGACTCATGCATCAAGGTCATCCTGGAACTCCCTCCCTGGTGTAAAACGTGTTACTGACCATTAATTATGGTGCTGGATAAAGACACGCACACACGCAGTTAAGATACCAGTGATGCTTAGCAGGACCATAACTAATGTTTCTGTGTTTAAATCCGACTTTATCATGAATAAGAATAATGGTTTGGGGGGTTATATTGCTTGTGTATCTCTATAGAACAACACCTTGATTATGATCCTGTATCTAATATCAATCTAACGTCTAACATATACACGTGTGTTCCTACTGTAATCCATATTGTGTATCAATAAGAGTCCTGTATAACCCAGTTGCTGCTGTAGCAGTGGACAGGTCTTGAATACATTCTGTAGGCTGAGCAGCCTTCTAGATCCTTCTAGTTGGGTGGAGAAGAAGACTGTGGCCTGGGGTCACACTTGACCTTCCACGTCGATCTTCCTGATACTGTAGGCTAAAATACTGGGGCTGATGCAGTGACTGTGGCCGTGATGCAGTATGCACCTGATTTGGCTGCATATCATGTTTGTTTTCTCTACAGAATCAGTCCTCTGACCTGTGTGTCTCAGAGAGGCTATGCTGCTGCCAATGTGTGTCTCAACAGTCATTATTCTTGTCAATGTGTGCGTCACTCTGTCCCTCTCTCTCTCTCTCTTTCTCTCTCTCTCTCTCTCTCTCTCTCTCTCTCTCTCTCTCTGGTCACCTGGTAATCTAACACGCAGAAACCCAGAACCTAAACTGATAGTCACATCACACAAGAGTGACATAATAGCGTTCCTCTATACACGTTACTCCTATGAGGAACTAGATATCGTTCGATGAGTCATGTACGTTTTCGAACAGGGCGCAGAAGGTAGTCGCCGAGTGTATAAGATTGTTATCGAGGCTTATTAAGGAATGATACAGATGCCCTTGGTACATTGTTAGAAAGGAATGTTGTTGGATTTCGTCAGGTTTGACAGTATCCGCCGGTATGTCAGAGTGACAGCCACCATGAAATAATTAATGGAGGCGAGTGCAATCGCAGATCCAGAGAAGTCAGGCGACCTGATAGGAGGAGAGCGCTACAGCTGAAGCAAAGAATAGGGGATAGGAAGGGCGGGAGGGAGGGGAGGGTAGAGGGTAAGGGGAGGGAGGAAAGGAGGAGCGAGGAGGGTGAGAAGGGAGGGAGGGGGGGTGGGGTGTGGTGGGGTGGGGTGAGGTGAGGTGGAGGGATGGGAGGTGTGGAGGGATGGGGGAGGTGAGGAGAGGGAGGGAGAAGGGAGGGAGGAAAGGGAGAGAGGGAGGAAGGGCGAGGGAGGAGAAGGGAGAGGTTCGGAAAGGGGAGCGTGAGAGAGGAAGCTCGGGAGAGTGGAGATGGGAGAGAGAAGGGAGAGAAGCAGAGGAGAAGGAGAGAGAAGGGATGGGGAAGGGAGGCAGTAGCAAGAGAGGTTGGACAAGAACTGGAGGGAGGGGGAGAGGGAGAGTGAGAGAGAGAGGGCGAGAGAGGCTGGGAGGAAGAGAGACCCTGCTCATAAAAGAAGGCGCGGCCAAGCAAGGATATGGAGAGAGAGATGGAGGAAGCGAGGGAGCGAGAGAGCAAGGGGGGGGTAAACACTTGGTCAGACAGGTGCAGAGAAGACGGAGTGAGTAGCAGAGGGTAAGATGGTGTGTTGCCGAATGGAGCATGACCGAGCAAGCGAGCGATCACGGAGGGAAGGGGTGACGACCGACATTCGGGAAAACGGAGTAACGCCGTGAAGGGATAGGAGAAAAAGGAGGGGGACAATCAGACGATGACGTCTATGCGTTCTGAGGGTTTCTGCAAGAGGTTTAGTTCACATGAAGCTTGAAACGACCACCAGACTAGTAGTGCAATAAATGAGACTAACAAAATATAGAGTCCTTCACGATTAACTGCATTCGTTGGCGTGCGGATGGGAGGAAGAATGCAGATATGCCGCCGAATGCGGAATAACGGTTGATTCTTAAACAACAGTCAGTTGCACTAATGGAATAAAAACATCTACACCTAACCACCCCCGCCCCACCATCACTTGTTCACTGACGCACGCCATACCACAACCACACACACTGATCCTCACCAGGTTGCCCACGGACAGCACCCCCTCAAAGTGTGGGGTCATGGGGTAGTGTTCCATGGCCAT
The DNA here is from genome assembly GCA_036571765.1 of Plecoglossus altivelis. NCBI lineage: Eukaryota > Metazoa > Chordata > Actinopteri > Osmeriformes > Plecoglossidae > Plecoglossus > Plecoglossus altivelis. Next base: position 16,417,906 of record BROE01000021.1, on the reverse strand, counting down.
GAACAGGGTGTTGAGGACGATGCAGATGGTGATAGCCAAGTCCACAAACGGATCCATGACGATCAGGTTGACGATCTCCTTGATCTTCAGCCAGGTGGGACAGCATCCCCAGATGAGGAAGGTGTTGGCAAACTTATACCAACATGGCGGACACTTACGCTGAGATTCCTCCAGTTCTGGTGGATATAGTGTGGTGGGGGGGTGGGGGGGTGAGATGTTAAAACCAAACGTAATGGTCACTTCTCCAACCAAAAATCCAACCATTTCTACGTCTGTCTTGGTATTATTGTGTATCGTGTGCATGTATCTAGCAAACATAATGATATGCGAGGCCAATAAGCAGGATATAGGCATACGTCACTCTGCTTTAACCAATGAAAAGAAGACATCGGAGCAGGAGGCAGCGTTAGCATGGTGCTAGCTAGCTAGGGAGAAGGAAGTTGGCAGTACCCTCCACTAGTGTGTTGGTGATGACGCTCATGACACTGTTGGCCCGCTCTTTCCGCCCAAAGGAGGTATTGAGCTGGTCCACAGACACCATCAGGGAGCCCGACAGCTTCTTCTTCACCTCAACCTCAGTAGTGGGCTGTCAGGAGGAGAGGAAGGGTCAAGCACTGACGGAGAGAGACGTGAACACCATCCGGCGGGGCTGCAGCGCCACCGCTGGCCGGCGGAGGGAAGTGCGCCACAGGGTGGTGGGGGTTGTTTGTTTTAAAAAGGGGGGGGGGGGGGGCATTTTTAAAGGGGTCATCAAGGGGATGGGTCATTCACTGATCTTCATCATATCAATGCTGATCTCATATGCCGAGATATTTGTGTTGCAGAAGCATGCAGGTCTCAGCCAATGTGAGCGCAGCGGAGGAGGAATATTTGACCCTTTGAGTGATGCACGTTCATTAAGTTCTCATGATCATTTTAGGGGTACTAGAATATTCAGACATGGTGCAGAGATGAGTTTAAATATGCAGTGTTGTCATGCAATGACAGAGACTAAAGTTCTCTTAAGACAATGATTCAATCTGTAACTTTCAACTAACTATTGACATCGGAACAAAGGACCTAATTACCCATGGCGACCGGTGTGTCGCAATATTGTAGGCGGTTGTACGGGGGGGGGGCAATTAGTCAAGATCGTTCAAGTAATCATGCGTGTGCATGCTCGTAGTAAAAGAGGAGAGAGGAAAGTAGAGACGCCACAGCCATTAGTTGTTATCATGCCTGCAGAGAAATCCAGGACTTGTTCTAGGGTTAGGCTGTCGAGCCCTATCATCCTAACTAGGACAAAGAACTGAGTAGTCAGTGGGTTGGTTAGTTGAGGACTAGTACTGAGTTGGTAAGCAGTCATCCTTCTGGCTTCAGACCTTTCACATCAGTGACAGATGAGGTGGTGGACGAGACAGTGTAACAAACAAACAAGACAATGCCAGGAGGAAGGTCTAGAGAAGCAGACCCTCCTCTTCCATCCCATAATACTAACCCTTCGCCGCAGACGCGCTTCGCGCGCGATAGGGACCTATCCCGCACTTCTATCCCAGGAAAAAATCGTTTTTTTTCAGACGAAAAACCAACTGTCTGCCGGTTGAACGCGTGATCGAAATGATGTATTTCAAATTCGGGGAATGAAGGACGTTTTGGATGGATGAAGGATGACTACAACAAGACGATGGACAGAGTGACAACCAAGGGCCGGTTATATGACCAATTTGGCTGGAAGCCCTCGAAAGACACCCACACAAAAGAACGTTTGTAGGAGTTCAACTGCTGGATAAATTCCCTGTGATTAGTGTTGGGGGGCAGCATACACTCTGGGGGGAGAGGGGGGGCGAGGCTCAGCAAAGAGATATACGGACTTGCAGAGACGGAAAGTGGTCAAAACTGAGAGACTGAAAGAGGGAGGGGGCCATGCCTAGACGGTAGGTGGGGGGCAAGGGGGAGAGGGGGAGCGCAGAGGGACGGGCGGGGTCTACTTATTGACTTCCTTACACTGTCGTCAGTAGCTGCCTTATCTATTTTCACCTCAGGCAGAAGGCGTCCGCCGGGGCCGGGCCCGATTAGCGACACCACGCCGTTGCAGTCCACCGTGCTGTTCCTCTTGCCGTGATGGTAGCCCGTGTAGCTGCTGCGGCGGTAGGGGCTGAACAGCGAGCCGCGCCGCTCCTCGCACTCCTCCACCGTGCTGTGCTCGTCGTCGGCGAACTCGTTCTCCGAGCCCACGTCCTTGCAGCGGCCCTTGAAGCTGAAGATGCTGCTCTTGCTGTTGTGCCGCGACAGGAAGGGCGACCCGGGGATGCTGAGGAGAGACTGTGGGAGAGGGGGGAGGGGGGAGAGGGGGTGACAGGGGAAGGTGAGTAAGATGGATATCACGAGCCAGCATGTGTAAAAACGTAGGCGTTGATAGCCCTCTGGTCGTCCTCCACTTTTGTCTCCAGACCCTGGAGGTCAGTGCGAAAATGGCAAACAAAATCGTTGTGCTATTCATCCAGGGGCCAGATGGGGGGGGGGCATGGGGACGAGGGCTATGGGGGGGGGCGCAGTGTGTAGCCCAAAACGGCTCATACCACTGCGCCGGCCGTTGAGGGTCTTTGTTCAGGCCGGAAGACACGTCATTATATCTTAAACCCCTTGAGGCGGTATTTTAACCAAAAAGAGTCAACTAAACCCCTTACGATCATCAAAAACGTGCTCATACGAACCCCTAAGTTTCGATCAAAGAAGGCGGGCACACTAAATTCTGAGGGGAATTCTCACTCTC
>BROE01000021.1:16386444-16414994 GCA_036571765.1 Plecoglossus altivelis | reverse complement strand
GGGGGGGTGGGGGGGAGGGGGATGGGGGGGGCATATATCCCTGCATTCCGAAGGGAGGAAAAAATCTTGATGGGAAGGGATCATGTGACGTCATAAGCACGTGGTGGAATAAAAGCATAATTGGGTCAGGCATATCCTGGACCAGCAAGGTCACACATGGGACCCAGGAAACACAGCTGAGCTCAGCACACAAAGGAGGAAACTAAACGTCCAGGACACAACCGACCTGGATTAATCCTTTCATTGGTTCTCCTCTTACAGTCGTTGAATCTGCTGAGCAGATTCATTCTAGGTTCCCCGGATTGGTAGCGCTTTCAGTGGCTGGGGAAGACCCCCATGGTACCACTGTACTACACTGTTTATAGTGGCATGATACCACCATGGCCATTATCAGATATGATTATGACTAAAACAAGTGCTTCTGTGAGAGATCTGTAGGAGCAAAAATTCTTTTTGAGTACTTGCAGTGCTGTAGGGCTTATTTGTTGTCTGAAAATTCTCTCCAACTATCAATCTCCCCCCCACACACACAAACACACACACACACACTCCTGCCTGGACCTGGAGGGGATGAGTTCCTAGTTTCTGTTTTGGCCGGTTACGAAAATACGCGGCGAAAAAGGAAAAAGGGCTAAACGCAGCTGGTTGGCTGCTCCCACTGAAACATTCATGCCTGCTAAGTTAATAATTCAGGCCACGGATGCGTGCTGCTGTATCTTTAGCCACGACAAACACAGCCCCATCGCCACCGCCCGGCTCAAACACGGCCCTGTCGACTTTGACCGAGTTTAACGCTCAAGGCCCAAATTTAAAACGTGTATTTTTCGTTTCCTTCGTATGCTGCAATACTATTGATGTATGTCTGGAATATTTATCCGTTTGATCTGTGTGAACCCATAAAATGGTGGACAGTTGGTAGACCACAAGACAAGGAAGTTCAAATTGCCATTAAGAGCTTGTTTTAATGTGTTGTGTTGTCTACAAAATCCTGTGTATCTGTGGCTGAGACTTCCCCGGGGTGAACATGTGACCTGCTGGGCCTCACCTGGTTGATAATGGAAGACTTGCGGCCTAAGCGGTTGTCGGGGAAATGGAAACGGCTTCTCTTGCTGCCGTCGTCCGACTCAGACTTGACGAACTTCTCGCTGTCGCCCTTCTCCTCGCCGCGCGACTGCTCCTTCTGCCGCCACTTCTTCTTGCGGTTGCGGCGCTCCTTGGCGCTCTTGGAGCTCAGCTTGGACATCTCGGAGGAGCTGCAGGACAGGTGCCCGTCGCCGTCATCCACCACCCCGTCCTCGGACACCGTGCCCGCCGAGGTGGCCATGTTGTTGGCCTACAGTATCCATGACACCCACAGGAGGAAGGGGAAAACAGGTCAGGACTCAGGATGACTCAGCAACCAGCTCGCCTCCCGCAAGGATCGAGCCCCTTCTCCGCACGTACATCTAACCACCTTACCTGCACATGGTGGTAGGGGGAAAAACCTGTGGAAAGATGAATGGACGACAACCCTTCCTTCCATCCACCCCTACAGACACACACACACCAACACAGACACCAACACAGACCTGGGCATCCTCCTGCTGTCTCTTTAGCTGCTCCAGCATGGCCTTAAACTCCGCCTCCTTCTGCTCCGCCTCCTCCATGGTGGCCTGGTTCTGCTCCTCGTACGCCATGGCAACCACAGCCAGGATCAAGTTCACCAGGTAGAAGGAGCCCACGAAGATCACCAGCACGAAGAAGATCATGTAGGTCTTCCCTGCCGCCCTCAACGTCTGGAAGGAGGGAGAAGGAAGGAGGACGGGGGACAGAGACAGTGAGAGACAGACAGACAGACATGCATGAAGCGACTTGTATGAATGTCTATCCTAGATTCCCTAACTAACTTAGACCACCACCTTATTGTAGTTCTACATGGTACAGTGCTTGCACACTGCAAAACCCCTTGTACTTAAAATGGAGGACATCTAGATTGGATTCGGTCTGTATTAGCAAAATAGAATGGCTGCTCCACATCCATGGCAAACGCACAGTGAAATATCTACATGTGTCAGTCTGGTTTGACAAACTATTCTTGCAGTGCACCATAAATATCTCCCAGCCTGCGTTTCCTGAGGTGCTCAGCATGGGCCCAAGTTTGCCTCCTTCATCAAATAAAGCCTTCAGATCTGTGATTCGACCTACTTTCAGTAGGTGTCCTCACACACACACACACACACACACTAGCCACGTATATATTTACAATGGGTGGGGACTATCCTCTCATGGAGAAAGAGTGCTTCTGAGCTCGATCCGATTACCACGATTCCACAAAATAAACATCTCGATCCTTTGGTAACGGTTCGTCCATTTCCCATATCTGATGTATTAACAATAGGACAGAGTTCTATCCTGTCACGTGAGTTACTTTCGTTCTCTCTCGGTCGGTCTTCACTAATAGTCAGCCACAACCAGCCAAACGTTCTAATGAAGACCTGTGGTGGAGGGGGGGGGTTGTCTGTGGGGGGCAGAGAGGAAAGCAGGGAACGGCTTCCTGGGATGTGGCACTGGCAATTCCTCCACACATCAATTATGGATGCAGTTTACATGCAGCGCTGGTGAGTAGTATCACACAGAACACACAGCACACACAGAACGCTGGAGCACCTCCAGAGAAGAGACGGACGGGTTTTGGGGGGCTGACGGTCCGAACCACCGTCTCCTTGACGTCGGTATATACTCTGGGTGAATCTTCGAGCGTGTTTTGAGGAGAGAGCGTAAGCGTTCGAACGGATAATTTCCATGCTACATTCACGCGACTCAAGAGGGCTAGCTAAATGACTGTCGAACACATATAGGGCGTCGGAACACAGATTCGCAAGTCTACAGACCAAAGACAAAAATAAGCGCGTCATTGGAATCAACTTGCAAATTGCCTACGAAAATGACTGCGTGCAATATTTAAAGAATTTCTTTGGAATATGATCTTGAGCGAGCAAAAAATATTTGCTAGTCCTGCCTCAGAAACTCCCAGATGAGAGTCCTGTCTCCCTGATTACCCATACTGCAATGCTCAGGTAAATATTTAATGCTTCCTCCCTGTTCGTGTGTGTAGAGGAAGTCAGGAAGGCCTAAGTGTTTCCAACATGACAAAGGCTTTTCTCTCTGCTGGGCTGCGGCACATCAGCCTGCCTGTGGATGAAGATGAGCCTGGGAGGGGGCGCGGTGGCTGCTTGGCGGAGGTGGGAGGGGTCGTTAATCTGCTGACAGGAAGCATGGTGTTGTCTCATCTGCAGGGGGGAGTCCCTCTGTCTGAGGTGGAGGGTGTGTATCTCCTCACTTACTGCTCTCCCAGCCCTCTGCCTCTAGCAGTGCAGGGAGGAGAACTGGGAGCAGGGAAAGATCCTGTTATCTGGAGCTCTTGAAGTCTAAAATGACTGAATTGGCAATCTTCTGGGAAGGGGACAAAAAACCCATTGACACTGGTGTTGCCAACTTGCTTCTGGGTTCTTAGGATGGGGTTGCTAACATTAGGGCTGGTTGTTAGGGATGGGCTGGTTGTTAAGGTTGGGCTGGTTGTTAAGGTTGGGCTGGTTGTTAGGGTTTGGGACTGGGTTGGTACACAGGTGGTGCTCCACACTGTCTCACCAGCATGTAGAGGTTCTCCCAGAAGTCCTGGGTCATGAGGCGGAAGAGAGCGAGGAAGGCCCAGCCGAAACTGTCGAAGCTGGTGTAGCCGTAGTTCGGATTCCTCCCAGCTTTCATGCAAGTGTAGCCCTCTGGGCAGCGGCTGGAGAGAGGGGAGGGAGGGGGGTGGTGGGGTAAGACAGGATGGGAGAGAGGGGAGGGAGGGGGGTGGTGGAGCAGGACAGGATGGGAGAGATATAGAAGGAGGTCACACAGCAGAAAGAACAATAACAAACTTGGCTCTGGGAGTTTGAGTTGATAAACGGGGGCTGACAGGGTCCGGGCCAGACCACAGCAGCAGGGCCAGGACACACTCACCCAGAGTCTGAGCTGTTACCACACAGCAGAGCATCCAGCTGACCAGGCAGGAAGTAGAAATTTGCTATTGAGGGGAAAGAAAAAAGGTATATTTAGAATCATGCAGTGATGACAATGAGTTAAGAAGCCGTTTTAAAATGTCTCTGTGATAACATCTCCCCAGATTTGTGGCGACTCTTTGCTCTAGCTTGTTCTCTAACTGTCAAGTTCGCCGATGCATTAGCCAGAACAATACATTCAACCAAACCCTCAATGTCCATTCTAGGATTGGAGTGGGTAAACTGTTCCTATAAGTGGGAACAGTCCCATGCCCATCCAGGGTGGTGCCAACTGGTGAGCGGGGGTAGCAGGTGGCTGCGTACGCGTTGCCCACGCTGACCACTCACTGTCGTTATTGATGTACTCAGTCCAGTCGAAGCCCTTGCTGCCATTGGCCAGGTAGTTCTCGGTGGCGTTGATTGGCCAGATCACACACTTGTGGCGCAGGTTGCCCATGAAGAGCTGGAGGCCGATGAGGGCGAACACACTGAGGCAGAAGACAGTGAGGATCATCACATCGGAGAGCTTCTTCACCGACTGGATCAGGGCGCCCACGATGGTCTTCAGGCCTGGAGGAGAGGAGCGAGGCACACACGCAAACGCACGCAGGTACACACGCACGGGAACACACATACGCACACAGACATACGCAAACCATGGATGTGTTGCAGACCGTGTTGGTGATGGAGATGCCAGGAGGATTGTTGAGGATCCTAATGAAATCGTATACTATCGTATACTGTCACTATCGTATAGTGACATTTTATCTAGTTCTCTGAAAATGGTAGAACTTTTCAATCAATATTCACAGGCTTAATTGATTATCTAACTGAAATCTATGCAGTTTATTGGATAGTTAAGTAACATTTGTTCTGACCAAAGAAATCCATGAGGAAAGATGGTATTTTCCCCCTAAATTCCAATATAAATTACACTTCAACGTTTTCTCTTTAGATTTTTTGTTACGAAACTGAACAACAAAACGTAACGTACAACAGAACATAAATCGCGAAAACAAAATCAACAGAAATATTCAAGAGCCGTTCCCGTCTTCTCCAGCCTGTGTCTTCTCCAGACACTGGCAGTATGGTCTCATTAGGGGGACCTGGCCTAATTAGAGCAGGAACAGAACTATGATGGAGCTGGATGAATCTGAACAGCTCTGCTAGTGACAGATGAACAGACCAGGAAGAAGGGGAGGACTCTGTAGAACAGTGAGAGGAAACAACGAAAGAGAGATAGAAAGCACAGCGTCACAACGAGGGGGGGGGGAGGGGGGCATGAGAGAGGACGAGAGGCACAGGCAGGGGGGGAGGGGAGGGGTAGAAACCGCATGCAGGGCATTTAAACTCCAAGGCTGAACGAATACAATTCAATGCCAGCGCCGACTGGGGGGGGGGAAGGGGCACTTTCTTGAACTGTCATGTACGTTGTGTCGCTGGGGTACAGCACTGACTCCCCCTTTATCCGCCAAACATGTCATTTTGCCCATTTCTTAACTGAAGACAAAATCCTTTTACCTTGGGGACAGAGACATCCTCTGGCAGCACTCACTGCAAGTCCACCGTACACAGAAGAACTCAAGGAACAAACCAGGAAGTCCCATCCACCTGAGCCAGTCTGATTGGTCTCCGTTGGTACGGTGTGTTTCTCTAAGTCCAATAGCAAAGACGCGCGGCTCTGCTTGCACGCCCCTATAGCACCCTCTCTAACGGCTTCACCCGGCCCCTCAGTTACACCGCGTCGTGGAGTTTGATCCGTGTTTCGTGAGAAACGTTGTATCTTCTGCTTCAGTTGGCTTCTGTCTAGCACATCTCACTAAATCAGCCCAGTCCAGACTCAATCTATGAGATACTACACAACATACAATACCATAAGTCTAAGTATCATTTCAGGACTGCTGGGCATGTCAGAACAAACGTTATTACCAATTCATCATAGTAGAGACTGGGTCCTATAGGAAATCAATAAACGGAACCTGTCATAGCCAAAGGTTTTTTTTTGTTTGTTCGTTGTTTTTTTTTACATCTGCTGGCACCACAGGAGAGCGGGACTCAGCTCAGCACTTGTGTGCAGGTTCCTGTTCAAACAGGCGGTCGATGCTTCCTTTCCTCCCTTTTCTGCTCAAACAGCAGGCCGTCCTGTGTCGTCAGAGAGATGTGCTGAGTCAGCGTTGCTCAACAGGGCTTCTGGGGTGCCTTTCACTCCTCCCATCTCACCATCCCCAATCTCAGGACCCTCAGGGCCCTCAGGACCCTCGAGGGCTGTCGGCTCACTTTCTGTTCAATATCACTCAAGTCGATTTTGAAGAGAAAAAAAAGAATCCATAATAATTCAAATAAACAAAAATGGGCAAATGAAACTTCCAATGCCATTTTTTTCAGCCAAGCTTTTAGTAGGCTAATATTGTAAAGCGAGTGACTTAGAAGCATCATGCAGCGTAAGATATGTCCACAAACTAGGCTTGGCAGTCTTCATACATAAATAATGTCTAGATGAAGTGGGATCTCACTTAGAGAGTTGTCATTTCATCTAAACCTATTTCTTTTCCCAAAATACACTAATTTCATCCCTTCACTGTTGAGACGTGTTGGGATGGGAATGTGAGGGATTCAATTGATCTTCTTTATTCCAATTCAGTCACTGGTTATTCATGTCCAAAACAAATAATCCTTATCTGATTCTTAGGTATTGGGGCGTAGTTCAATTCTGTGGATGAACTGCTCATCTCAGGGTAAGGCCACAGACTAAAAAAAGCACAAAGGAAAGGTTTGCTAGATTGTTTCTCAAGCTAGTCTAAAAAATACAATTGACAAAAGCAGATTTGCGTGTTCTTGCCACTTATTGTGTCTGTCCTGGAGAGTAATGCTTTACCAAGCTTCAAAAGGTTCTTTCTCTTTAGCCTATGGAGAACGCTAACCCTACCGGACGGAGGGGCTACTAGTGTTTAAGCTGCCTGGGAAGCTAGGCCCCTCCACGAAGAGGGTTCTTCTGGGGCAGAAGAGAGTGCAGCCCCTTTAGAGAGGGGCCCTGGAGTAGACTGCAAAGCCTATCAAAAATGTATTAGTACCATTTTTGATCATTTTGGAGGGAAAAAAATAAAATAAATAAATGGTTATCTCCAATTCTCTCATTTTTTTTGGTCGTTGTTTAGAAATCATAAGAGTAGTGAGTAGAAAAACATGGTGAGAGGATCAGCCTTAGTGTTTAAACTGAGTCTCACCTGGAATGACAGAGATAGTTTTCAATGCTCGGAGAACTCTGAATGTTCTCAGCGCAGATACATTGCCCAGGTCCACAAACTCTGTTATATATCTGAAATAGGGGAAGGATCACACACAAACAGACACCAATGACAAAACCACACACGCAAGATCACGACACCATCACCACCGACCAGGAGGAGACGCCACTCACAGAGCTGGTCCACTGAGGAGGGGGAGGAGGAGGGGGAGGAGGAAAGGAAAGAAAAATACACACACCTAACATCGACCCCCGCCCCCGTCCCCCCGTCCCCCCATCCTGTCTTACCTGGAATTACAGAAATAGTTTTCAATGCCCTCAACACTCTGAACGTGCGCAGAGCTGAGACATTGCCTAGGTTTACAAACTCTGTTATATACCTGCAGGATCAAAACCAAAAGTCATAGACTCTCATTATTTACATAGTCGAAACACCTTACATGAAACACTTGCTTTATATTGAACCCTTCATGTCAACAAACCCCAACTGAGAGTGTTCTTCCGGCTCTTAAGGAAATTATATACTGTACATACACATATAGAATTTCTTAATGCAGCGATATTCTGACTGAAATGTCAGGATTTCTTCCATAATGGCAGTCCTTCTTACTAAACCTTCATACCTATAATGAATACAAAAGTATTAAGGCACGGAATAACCTTCACTTAAAGTCTTAATTGGAGCAAAGGAGAGAGAGAGAAAGATGAAGGTAAAAGAAAGTAGAGGGAGAGAGAGAAACTGTGACCAGTCTGGAACCCTTCAGTAGAAAAAAGACAGTGAGGAGAGCAAGGGAAGTCTTAGAGCCCAGAGAGGCAGAGAAAGAGATTGAGAAACATTGAGACCGAAGCAATCAAACATTGAAAAGCACCATCATATTTACATGATGTCCACTAGTCAACTTAAAGCAAAGATCTAGAACTACAAATGGTTTCCTCAACGTTTGGAGCGATATTCGTGATACTTACGCCATAGATATCACCATGAAATCCAGCCAGTTCCATGGGTCCCTCAGGAATGTAAACCCGTCTATACAGAATCCTCGAGCCACGATTTTTACAAGAGATTCAAACGTATAAATTCCTGTGAACGTGTACCTAAAATACAAGAACGGTGAGATGGAAATATTGTCAAGTTATTGCCACCGGAGTTTATCAATGTAACTTGAAGAACAATATGGTCTTTAGTGGGGGTGCGATGTTGGATACATTGGAAAGTGTGATCCTAAGTGATCGTTTGGGCATGCAGTGATCCTACAGGAGTGCAGAGATGGAAGTGTGTACTTACTCTACTTGTTTGGACCACTCAGGAGGATCACTAAAAGTCATGAATATACAGTTGGTCAAAATAGTACACATTATGATCATGCTGAAAAGAGTAAGGAAGTGAGTTAAGGAGAATGTAGCACGTAGGGAAAAGGATCAGACAACGAACCAAAAAGGGCAGTTCACACACACACACACTAACACATGAACACACTCCAGTTCAGGCCATAGAAAAACAATAAACAACAAATGACAGAAGCCAGGTCAACAATGGACTTTCTATATGAAGTCAACCATAAAGCTCTCTGATGGTAAGAGTCTGAAAACTGCATGCTGCACTTACAGTACAGTGAGGTTAGACAGTATTTTTAAGCTTGTCTACTGCTTATAATGGCTCCCTCACAAAGCCCATGAAAAATTGATCAAAACATACAGAACACAGATAGATGGCTTGTTCTCACTGTCATCTTGACCAATGTTGGGATGTACTTTCCAAGGCTACATCGCCATTTAAGCATAGTGTTCAGTTTAAGGCTCAACCCAGCCCACAGCATTAGAACTCATGGTCAGGAGATCCAGCTGCTGCTTCAGGCAAGCCTGGTGTTGCCAGGGGCCTGGTGTTGCTGGGCGTCTGGTGTTGCTGGGGGCCTGGTGTTGCTAGGGTTCTGGTGTTGCTGGGGGCCTGGTGTTGCTAGGGGTCTGGTGTTGCTGGGGGCCTGGTGTTGCTAGGGGTCTGGTGTTGCTGGGGGCCTGGTGTTGCTGGGGGCCTGGTGTTGGAGGCCTGGTGGGAGTAGCTCCCACTGTCACAGGTTAATATCACTCTATGGAGCTAATTCCTCAACCTGTACTATTATCTCATCTCCTTGTGGTCATTTGATAGTGAGTCAGACATGTAAGACTGTGGCATGATTGTAGCCAGTTAAAAGCCAGGCTCCATTTCCGAATCGATTCTCTGTGTCTACTTGAATCAATGACGGAATATCAGCTGGCCTATTATGGGGGAAAGACTTCCCTCATTGCAGTCGAAGCAGCAGACATCCGTATCCGAGACCCCAGCCAGCCGCCCCTCTCAACACAGTATCAGTCTCTATTCCCTGTCCCCCCTTCAGTCGTCTGCTCTAGAGAGGCGCTCTGAGAGAGGCGCTCTGAGAGAGGCGCTCTGAGAGAGGCGCTCTGAGAGAGGCGCTCTGAGAGAGGCGCTCTTTCAGCCCCATCTCATTTTTAATGATCTTCTAGGGTTCTGAGCCAATAACCTCCGTATTCAGACTGACACGTGCTGTGGTAGGGATGTCTAAGTAATCCTCCGGGCACCTCACTTATATACGATACAATACGTGACGTTCATCATAAACGCATCCCATCCTGCTGAGGACAGCACCGACTTGTTGTCCCATACGATCGGCATGCGGTGCTGTGTAATGTGTAGTAGTACATGGGTTCTCCCAACCGTGCAGATGGTGCGTGCAGTTTTCAGAGCCCGGCCCTGCACCGTAACACAACGTCCATTATCCACTCAGGCAGAAAGGCACAAACACCAGCACCACCACCAGCAGCAGGGATAGAGGAAGGGTTGTCACATGACACAACACAGGAAGCGCTGGTCTTTCCAGACCCAACTGAAAAAAGGATATGAATGTATCAAAATTTTTATAGCTATTCGCCTAAATATATTAAAAGGGCTGATGAAGTACAAGGCAGGATTGGCACTAAAGCGGAAGATTGTCTTCCCTCTATTTAGCACTATAAATGTCTGTGGAGAGAGAAGGGGGGAAGGGGGAAAAGAGAGAGAGAAAGAAGTTAAACACAAAGTGACAAAAGGCATTCTGTAGATATTCACAATAAATATAGGTAAAATAGATACAGGCTAAGTACAAGGACATTTCAAATGATAGAGAAATCTAAACGAGCGTGGCAAATCATTTCCATTCTTGCACTCAAGCAAATCTATGTAACGCTCTGAAAATGGAGGTGGATGACATCATCCCTGTCACCCATCGATAGCTCGATCTACACCAATCGCAATGCTCTTTCCTCAATGACAGGAAACGGTTGGTTGAAAGGTTGAAAGTTCCTGTGCTAACAGCCACCTGCATTTAACAGTGACCGCTATGGTTGTGGTGGTTTTGATGGAAGTTAAGCTGAGACTGAAAGAGACTGGCAAGACCCTTTCAGCGGATAGCCTCATAATTGTTTCAATAAAACATGGGCATTTGCATGAAACTTTAATGAGACTATGTGTGCATTTTCAAAAGTGATATGTACCCTTGTGCTTTTAACAAGGCATCCCTCCTTGCATTAAGCCCTGCAAGAGCCATGGTGCTTAAGACCCGGAGACAGTTGAATATCAAGGAGAGAGAGAGAACGAAGAGAAGGAGATGACAGAGTGAGAGGAGTGGTAAGGAGATATAGATAGAGGATGAGACAGCAGGTAAGAGATAGGGAAACAGTGGTGAGGAGAGACAGACAGGTAGAGATAGAGGTGAGAGAGAATACTAGAGAGAGACAGACAGCTACAGAGAAAACAGCGAGCTAGACAGGGATGGAGAGAGAGCTAGAGAGATCAAGGAAGAGCGAGCGAGACACCTAGAAGGATCTAGAGACAGCGAGAGAGAGTGGTGTGAGAGAGAGTGAGAGTGAGAGAAAGAGTGAGCGAGCGAGAGAGACAGAGAGAGAGCGAGAGACAGAGAGAGAGAGAGAGAGAGACAGACAAACAGACAGACAGAGAGACAGAGAGACAGAGAGACAGAGGGGAGTGGTGAGAGTGCCCTGGCCCCCAGGGGAAGACCCTCAAACTGCTCATCGAGCACTTCATGAAACAGGAAAGGCACCGCATGTACTGCCGGGCAGGAACACATCTTGCTCATCCTCTGACATGCTCTTGCATGCAGGGCTGTTTGTGTACAACATCCTCCATGGTTTCCATAGCAGATAATGATGGGAAGGTGCCTCGTTAGCTGAATGAAAATGACACCTGACAACATGCATCTAAAGCGAGGACAATCTCATCTCAGGAAAGCCAGCAATCCCAAAGGAATTTGCTAGTCATTTTTGCGCGTTACCTGACCTGATTTCATTTGACAAATGTCGCTGAGTACAGTAATGGCAAGAGTTGAATTAGGCTGAGCGCTGATTAGATAACGCGTGCTTCATTTGAACGAGCTACGGCACAGTGTGGGTCAGGCCAGTGGGTCTGTGAATAGCCATTCTATGATACACTGAGCACTCCCTGCCAACAGTATAGCCAGGCTATATGATCAGCCTTAGTGTGAGACAGTTGGACATGCCCCAATTGCCATTTAGAGGGGCCAAGAATGCCAGCATGACATTTCAGTAGAGTGAAGCTGCTGCGCGCACACAAACACACGCTGTGTGCATATGCATGATCCGCACACACACACACACACACACACACACATAACCGAGTGACAACAGCCGAACCCTTCGATGCACACGCGCTCAAACGCACACACGATGTCGCCTCCTGACACACATACAGACGCGCGTGCGTGCGCCTGCCATGCATGCAGTGGTCTTCCTGTAACGCATGACTAAACTGCTGCAAAGCTACTGAAAATTTCATAATCCAGAGTAGAGAGGCAGGCAGGCAGGCAGGCAGGCAGACCGACAGCCAGGCGGGAGGACTGGGAGCGACTGCAGCACCAGAAGACTGGAGCCAACAAGCAGGGCGGAGGGAGAGAGGAGGAGGAGGAGAGGGAGGGAGGGAGGGAGAGACAGTGAGGAGGAGGAGGCGGGGGATGGGTGGGAGACAGCAGAGGAAGCAGCTGAAATACGGAGGGGATCTCAAGTCACCAGGCAGGGTTGAGCAGCAAGCAGCAGCCTTTGCTTTCAACTTGACTGCCTGCATCCTCGCATCTCGCCGCGGCCATCCACCCCCATGCGCTGGACCAGCCAGTCCTGCTGTCTTTGTTTTCATCCATACCTCCTCAATCCTACCATTTTAGGCAACCATTGCCGCTGTGCACATTAGGAACTCCTTCACAGCTTGGGCAGTCTGACAGAACAACTAATTTTATTTTCCTGGAAGCCCAAAAATGATTACCTAACATCTCTTATTAAAAAAAAACATGAAGGAGAAGTGAAAGTGTACTTCTTGGACAACTTGAAATCCTGCCGATCGAAGGGTTCATGTGATCAGGTTTGAGGCAGGCCCCGCATGCCAGTGCAGTGTTTTCTAGCTGCTCATGAGAGTACCTTGAAGGTTCCTCTTCACAGCCAATAACGTGAGCTTGGCTGCATCAGGGAGAGCAGAGTGAGGCTGCTCACGCATCCCTGCACACATCTTCCATTTCGCCCCTGTCCTCACCTCATCTCTCCCCCTCTCCTCCCTGCCTCATAAAGACACTGGCTATTGTCAAGTGTCCCACACCCAACCTGGCCTTTCCTACCAGTCCAGTCCAGTCCAGCCTAGTCTTCCCTGACCTGGCCCTTATTGCTAGGTGAGCACTGGCTCACTGGCTCACTGGCTGGCCCAAGTGAGGTCATAGTTTGGGTGGAGGTGGGAGGGCTGGGTGGTGGAGGTGGGAGGGCTGGGAGGAGGTAGAGGGCTGGGTGGTGGAGATGGGCTGGGTGGTAGAGGTGAACGACTGGGTGGTGGTGGTGGAGGGCTGGGTGGTGGAGGTGGTGTGGGTGGTGGAGGTGAAGGGCTGGCTGGTGGAGATGGGCTGGGTGGTGGAGGTGGAGGACTGGGTGGTGGAGATGGGCTGGGTGGTAGAGGTGGAGGACTGGGTGGTGGAGATGGGCTGGGTGGTAGAGGCGAAGGACTGGGTGGTGGAGGTGGAGGGCTGGGCGGTGGAGGCGGGAGAGGTGGTATTGCGTCATCAACCCTCTGGGCGGCCCCTCTGTCTCAGCCTTGGAGCTTTTTCAAAAGAGAGCCACCGCTGAGGATTTATGACCCTGCCGCCTGTCAGGGGAACAGACCAATGAGCAAATGGCCTCCTGCCCATTTCACAAGACACCGAGCCGCCCACCTCCATCCCCCGCCATGAGTAGACGCAAGCACAGCCTGCAGTGTCTGAGCTGCAGCTACAAGCTTGAGAAGTCTTCATGTTTGTCTTCCATCCCCCACCACCTCCACCCCTCCAGCAGTAACTGCCTCGTTATGATCAGAGATGGACAGAGAGCCTTGAGGTCCTGCCCGCTTGGCAACGAGGATGACGACATGGCTACGCAAGCCTGAAAATTAGGTTTCCCTGTCACCAGAAGGTGAGAGGGTGTGTTGATACAGGGTGAGATTAGCGAGACTGTGAGAGAAAGAGAGAGCAACAGAGAGACATAGAGAGGGAGAAGAGAAAGAGAAAGAGGGAGAGACAGGGGGAGAGAGCGAAATATGGAAGAGCGGTGATCCAGTGAAATATGCAGAAGTGAGTATGGGGTAGACCGTCCTACCTAATCCCAGCCCTGTTTTCACTTTGCATCAGGAGAATCTCATTTTCCTTCCTGTGCACTGAACTGGTTTGTTACATAACCACCAGCATGCAGTACTTAGAGAGAGAAGGTAAGAGGCTGCACACACACACACACAGACACACACGCACTCAAACACACAAATGCTGCGAATGAAACGACAGAAACTCAAACAGTCCTGTCATTGTCCACAATATGTCCAAGTATTATCTTTGACCTTGCCTGTAGAAATGTCTCTATCGTCGCGGTGAACAAAGGGAAGCCATCTTGTGAGGGTGGAGGAGGTGCGTAGCATCTGTCAGAGCATAGCTCACAGGTCAGACATGGTGACAGAAACGTGCAACATGTTTGTTTTAAAGGGTTTGCTCTCATGCTGCACAACAGTGTGGCTTTAACGCCATTTGTTTCCCCACAAGTCTGACTCTCGGATTTCTCCCGTGTCTATCTCGCTCTGAACGCGATGCCTCATCTTGTTTATGATGCCTACTGTAGTCTCTTTGAGGGGGTACTTAAATGGACTTCCTTGCCCCCCCCCCCCAAAAAAAAAACCTAAATTCAACAGCTAGGCTCAGTCTCTGATAGGTTTCAGCGTTGTGTCTTTAGCTCGCAGCAGAACCCTGATGTGGACATCTGAACTCCTCATCAAGGTCACACCTATTGACAAGCGGCGTCACGCCGTGCATTCCAGAACATTAGCACGGAACGAGCTCACGGTACTACCGACGCATGGCTCCTTTTAAAACGTTGGTTGCCATTAACGGCAGGCTGCCTTTTTTCTGTGGGATTAATTTTTGAGACAATTAGAAAAGTCTGTCATCTGGAACAAGAGTGTGTCTGCTGTTGACCTTCTCCCTAAAGCCCTGCGAGCCAATTGAAAGAACGTCCCCCTCCACAACTCAAGCACAATCCTGGCGTTGGAGGGCGACCAACCAACACTGCATTTCCTAACAGAATCAGAACTGAGGCAGACAGAAAAGAATGATGACTGTCAATAAATATATTGTTTTCGCTGTACACACTATTCACAGTCCACACCAAATCACTGTACACACTATTCACAGTCCACACTAAATCACTGTACACACTATTCACAGTCCACACTAAATCACTGTACACACTATTCACAGTCCACACTAAATCACTGTATATACTAATCACAGTCCATACCAAATCACTGTACATACTATTCACAGTCCACACTAAATCACTGTACACACTGTTCAGTCCACACTAAATCACTGTATGCACTAATCACAGTGTTCAGTGTATCATAAGGTTGTCACAATTACGCCAATATACCAATTTGCTTAACTTTCAAAACCACCAAGCCATGTTTAACTCAATATCGACTTTGCCAAGTCATTTAGATGTAATCCTTCTCCAATTACAGTCACACCACAACTTACCTGGAAGGCATGAAAGCTCTTAGTTCTAGTACAATTGCAATGCACACATCAAACATGACTTTGGGAAAAAATTATACTTTATAATACTAATAAAGTTGTAATCATATAATGTATTAGGCCTGGAGGTCACCTGAAGTCCAGGCCAATAGAAAGCCCAGGGGCGAGGAGACAGAAACACTCACTTTCTGAGTAGTCAGGTAGAAGGGATCCAAGTCCTCCATTGGTACCGCCACCATTCCCTTAGGGATGTCCCCGTAGATGTAGGGCAGGCTCCGCCCAGCCTCCAGGTCACTGTTGGGCTTGGGCTTGTTCTCGTCATCGTCGTCACGGTAGCTGCTGTCCTGCTTGGGCGGCTTCTTGTTCTTCTCCTCGTTGATTCGCAGCTCGAGGTTGGCCAAAGATTCCAAGGTAAACTTCTTAAAGCTGTCAGGTCCTGGCGGTGCGATAAGGGGCGCGGCCATGTTTTCATCCTGCAGCTACTTGGTCTTTAGGTTTGTACCATCCACGGTAGCCAGCTCTGTGGGGGATCAAGACAAACGTCAGTGAGGGACCCAAACTGAGGGCTTTTCCACACGGGTCCCTTCGACGGGTCGTTCGAGACGTCAACAGGCAATTTGGTTGCCGATCCACTGAAAGACATACCAGGTCAACAGGAATTCAACTATGTATTGAACAACAGTAAGATATTCTTAAATCGTATCAAAAAGCAACCCGACTAAAGAATATATTATCTGGCCCTCTCTCGGCCTGCAGTAAGGGAGGAGCCTCAGAACAGAAGCTCTGTCAGGATCTGTCACAGCGGAGGCATCACAGACTTGGCCAGCACAGACTTCACTAGAAAAACATTCCACGCCCCAAAAAACGTGGCGCGAGGAACACTTTGGAGTGAACTAAAAATAATATCAACTCAAACTCTCAAACGCTGGCGCTGCTATATCGAGAAGTCGCAATGAAACAAGCGCTTTCAAACACGTCCGCGCCGCTTGTCACGTAAAACGGGACAGCGGACACGCAGGTTTGCTGTACTTGTAACTTTGGTCTTGATAAAGGAATGTCTCCATGAATATTGCATGGGTACAAATTATTCATCTGTACTTTACCCACATATCTAGATATCCTTTTGCTCCATCAATCTCCGATAGCCTGCTTAGCGTTGTATAACATTCTCCAGCGTGATATATTGAGATGGATGCATATTAGTCACTGCTCTCTGTGGGAGATCCATTTACCTATTAAGACAAGTGCTGCAGGAGAGACCTGCTGTTTCCTGATCCGCTCAGGGCCTTTAATTATTGCCTCACCTCTACATAGGGGCGGAGCAACAAGGGGAGGAGGGGAGTGTCTGGACACATCCCACAAGTCAAGCCCTTCCTGGTGAAAGGCACAGCTGCTAAACACACAGCCTCTGTCCAGCTCTGTTCACCCAGACACCTTTCAAGGGTTACCTGGCAGCGGGATCCATTCGATTTGTTTGATTAAAAGAAAGTCAAACATTCAGGTTACACCCCACAGCACTGCGTACAGACTTACGTCATAAGTTTAAAAATACACATCTGTTGATTTGAGAATATCATGAAACACATTTCAAGGAAAACATATGTACAGCAAACACACATCGTATGAGAAAAAACTGATGCCATGCAAAGCAGTAGCAGTCGGACAGAGATTGACAAAATTGGCAACCATTATTAGCTATAGAATATTTGCGGTTATAGAATAAGATAGGTGTGAAGCCGGTTTAGAAAAGGTTTGAAGGACAAAAGGAGAGCAAGGTCAAAGAAGGAGCAAGTGACAGACCATCAAACGAAGCTCAGCAGAGCAAGGTAGACTCAGCCCACTGATCACTTGCTGAGAAGCCTCATGCTGACTGTGGACGAAGCCTTGTCGCCTCTCACTGACACGCCAGAGGAACGCTCCTGCACCTGCCCTGTTCCGTCGCCGTCGTCTTGCATCAACGCGCTCGTTACATGCGTCGCTTTGGGGTGCAAATCCATGGAGAAGATAGGTTATCCAGTCTTACGGATCGACCTCAGTGGTAGCCTTGTCTGCCTCCAATATCCCAGCCTCTCCCGTATCTCTGATCAGTCTGAGGAGAAGCCCTGCGATCAGGATACTGTTACCATGTTGGTGAAAGTCGTGCTCACATGTGTGCACTTAGGGAGAGTGAACGCGATGAGCTTTCACCTCAAGTAGAAAGAAAACCATTATTACTGCCACCGCAAACCATTACGATGAGCATGACGTCCTATCACTATTATTGTTATTATACAGCAGCCTAACCGAACGGCGATTTCACTCATTTCTAGGATCAACTGTGTTATGCATATCAAACATGAAGAGACGATGCCTTCTTTAGTGGGTGAATTTCTAGAATGTTCACAATGTCAAGTCAGACTTGCCATTAAAGTAAGTTGCTTAACCCACCACAGAACCCCCTGCCATGGTATTTTCATGATGGAAGCTTCTGGAAACTGCTGTAATGCATTCCTGACACATCATAACCCTCCATTATGAAGCAGGTCTGATCATTTTAAATAGGATAATCACATTTGATTCTATATCATTGTAGCGCGATGGTAAACAATAACAGCAAAGCCAGGCATGTAAGCAGCCTGCCAAATGAAGATCACACAACTACTGACGGCAGCAGATCACAAGCTTCCTATCACAAGACATCTTGCATCACACAAACCAGGTAAAAGTGCCGAGAAATCCAGACCATTTAGACGGTTTAGTCCAAACCTATATATGTTTGTATACATCACAACACAACCTCGTTTCTATGCAATGGTCACATCATGAAAATTTTGTTTTACGATTTCTATTACATTTCAGTGCAATATTGAGTTATCGGATTCATTTAAGGGCTCATAACACCGCAATGAAATGCCAGACAACTGGTAATGTAACGCTGTTCCGACCTTAGTTAAAAGAAAAGCAGGCCTCAATGCGTTCAGTTCACATCTCTTCTTCATGTCTGGGGCGCTGTCCATTTCAGCACTACGTTCGGAACAAGGCGCATAAGGTAAACTTGACTAGATAGCGTAGCTACCGTTGCACGTTATTACTGCCAAATTCATTTAGAAAAAACGTGCGATAGCTATGGGAGGATCTTGGATAGGACAACGCTTCTTTACATTAGCTCACACCTTGCCACCGGTCAATGGGTCAAAAACACAAGAAAACAAATGAATCGTTGACGCACCGGCTTTTTCCTCACACCTATGTAGACTACGCTATAACACCTCTCAAATGGCAGGCCTGACGTAGGATACATGCTGGCGACTTTAGCTGTGTAGACTGATGTCCTTTCAAGGATAGACCGCTTTTGTGACCATTTGAAACCTTCGTGGATACACCGGCCATATCCCTTGTAGGTCAGCCAATAACGGCCTGATTTTACCCTCATTATCGATACTACTGTTCACGACTCAATACTACTGTTCACGAGATCAATGACATTCTGTCCAAGACATGCACACACATCCCGAATTCAGAACGCGCGAAATACACGGTCCATCGACAGTGTCTTTGCATCTACAATTTTCCATTTGGTTTAACATCAATTAACCAACGTCGTCTTAATCAGACATGAACAGTTGTAAGGTACAACTAATAGCTTATAGATACAAATAAGCATCGAGCGACAATGATGCACACGTTTACCCAAAAGCGCGGCCCACAAACAAGGAAATGTTGCGAATGCTGCAGTGGGTGATTTCTGTACATTTTTCACCAAGCAATTTGTCCATCACGAAGATTTATAGTGAAGAAACACACTTAGAAACCTGCATACATTTGGGCTACGCATCATTTGGACGAATAAACTAGTGTTTCATAAGGCTGTATGCGTTTTTACGCATTCTCTGCACCACACCCGTGAAGGCATGTCGACCACCAGATCAATAAGGGGATATTTGTCCCATGCACGCATACCACTCAGGCAACACAATAGTTTGATAATTTAATAATCTGACAGGTTATCCTCAAACGAAACGCTGAAAGACATAAGGAGGCTAGACCTTCAAATGTACTGCCACACAAACACCCATACATTGCGAAATATTTTGGGGTTGATCGGAGACTTCCAGAACATTTATTCGAAGATTAACGACTGCGTGCTGAATGAAGAAACATCACACGAGGTGGAAATAAAATATTAAGTCGTCATTTTAAATGTGAGGTCTGATTAAATGCGTTTGTATTGTGTCGACTTGGTTAAAGTGGGGAAAAAACACCATCAATAATTATTTCCTAATCAATGTATCGGCAGAGATCGATGAGATGTCAGAATAAAAAAGGTATAAGGCAAATATATTCAATGTATCAGGCTGTGGCACGGGCGCGCTGTGTATTTAGTCTAAAAAGGATGCTTGGACAGTGGTCGGCTCTGCGACATTTTCATAAAGGTATTGACAGGCTGAAATTCCACATATTCGTCTAAAGATGCAATCGTTTTAGAAGGAAATATAATTTACTTACTTTACAAGCGTTACAGAAAACCAAAAAAGGCGTTGCTGGACTGCAGATGTCGAAAAGATTCGGGAGAAACTGCGGTTGTCGCCATATTGTTGCTGCTATCTTCGCTCTCAGTGCGTGCCGTTACCCTGCATAATTGATGACTCTCAGCAAAATGTAAGGGAGTGTCGGCAAGTGCATTTCGTAAAATGATCAATACCACACGTTTTTATCTGCCACCATTTAGCATAACACATGGTACACGCTAAGTCAAATGTCTTTCAGGTATCACAATAAGTCAAAGGTTGTGCATGGACGATTCAGCTCTGCAGCGAACCAAAATGAGCTTATCAACTGATTATGATAGTGACTCCACTTTTTAAGTATAGGCCTACCCTACTTCAGAATAAGAGGCAAGTGTGGGCGAAATAGGTTGATGAGGAAATAGCCTATACATGTTGATTGTTGAACTATTACAAACTAATCTTGTTTATACTTTGGCATCGTGTGTTCTGATGCCAGAGGAACACCCTAAACGACCACTCATCCAAAAGAGAGGGTTTTCATTCTGAAACACACAATCTAAAGTGCATCGTTTTATCTGTCTCACATGAGCGACGTTCGCTTTACGTCACAGAGCTGACAATTGACGTGATGACAGATAACATGATAGCCCAAAATTGATTTGGGAGAGTTGACATTCCATCACAATTCTGTCCTTTATCATTTAGACACATTTGACTACATGGACATTAGGGTGTTTGTGATTATCCTACAAAGCACCCTGTCTATTCATTTACTTTTGGCAGAGAGTACAACATATCAAAAGCCTGTAAGTAGAACAACCCTACTTGCTTAATACCTGAAGATACTAAACCACTTATTTATAGTGCAAAGCATCAACATATACAAAGACTCCAAAGGTGTATCAGTCTAAACGATCGAGGACATTTTGTATGTTTAACGACAGTAATATGCTGTTTTTATTTCACACTTGTGCTGCCTTTGGATCATTGCGATTCACCTTTTTGTACCACAATGGTGGGTCACAGTGATCGGAAGGCGGTACCGGAGTTAAACGAATTGTGATATAAACAGTAGCATGTCGTTTGTTTGACAGACGTGTGGGCAGCGCATGTTAGGAAGCTCTCCAGGTGGGTCACGTATTGTAGGAGGGCACGATGCACCTGTAGGGGCGTGGCCATGGCAGGTCAGTCTTCAGGCGAACTCGGTACATTTCTGCGGTGGTTCCATCCTCAACAGCCTTTGGGTGGTCACAGCCTCCCATTGTTTCTCTGAGAGACGGTGAGTGCAGACCCTCTCTTGAAGACACGACACCCATTTTTGTTTAAGAATGTTTTAATCGAGATATTAACAACAGCAAAGTAAGAACAGCTTTAAGAAGAGGGATTAGCACGCCCACAATGTCCATACTTGGCAATCCTACAGCATGCAGCCCCTAAAGATCCTCTGTATGGGTACCAACCCATCCTGGTTATAACAAGTGTCATAGCGAAGGCAAAAAGTCCCTCTTTAATTGGGTATTTTTCCCGACAGGAGCAGACGTCGTCTGTCTGCGGTGGCAGGTGTTCATGTATTAGCAGCTCTTGGAAAACATTCTCAACGCAAAAACGTGCAGCTGGTCATTCACCACAAGAACTACGTCAAAGCTACCTTCGTCAATGATATAGCTCTTCTTCTTCTAAGCTCCCCATTGCACTTTGATGAATACGTCATGCCTGTGTGTACAATGGCTAATGAAACAGAGGAATCAAGCCTTCATTTCAACCACTGCTTCATCAGTGGTTGGGGTAGCACCACTTACAAAGGTTTGTTCATCTGTCAGTCAATCAGAAACTACCAGTGTTGATACAGGATGTGAACTGAAAGATGGATGCTCGCAGGGTCGACTGTCTCCAGACTACAAGAGGTCGAGGTGCAGCTCATAAACACAAAGAAATGCAACCGGCTCGACTGGTACGGGGGAATAATTACAGATACTATGATTTGTGCTGGGTCAGAGACGGGGGCAGTCGATTCATGTCAGGTAAATAAGACGCTTGAAACTCCACCGAACTATAAGTCTGCGTTGAATGTTTCAGAACGCATGAGGATTTTCTCCTGCAGAACTCATTTGTCGTCCGCTGTTTTTAGGGTGACAGCGGAGGTCCGCTCCAGTGCTACAGCGAGGTGCAGGACAGATTCTATCTGGTCGGTGTGACAAGCTTTGGCGAGGAGTGTGGATTGGCTAAAAGGCCAGGAGTGTACACTCGGACGAGCAAGTACGCGTCTTGGCTGAGGAACATCCAGTCCAGGACGATGTCTGCTGCCTGTAGTTTACATCCTAATTACTTACTGCTTCTACTCTTGGCTGGCTTGAGCCTGAGTTCAGATCACTGATCAAGTTAGCCATCATCTTGCCTCACGTTTCCTTAGTGTCTCAATAAAGGTTGGTTTCACGAATATCAGACGTGTTTATCACCTGTGTGAAGATGCCAAAATGGCCGTGGCACCTTACACTGCTCCCCTTCTACAGTTGAAATCAAACTCAAATGCATATTCAAACAGTTAGTCATCGATGGTCCACTCAGGATGCAGGCACCTACACAAATTATCTTGTGGAGGTCAGGTGTTTCAGAAGCACTCCTTCCTTGTCTGTAAAACGCCAGCACGAAGCCGGGAAATCTCCACAGACGAACATGAGCTGTACAATATGGGGCCGTACTGAGAAGAGCTCAGTGACCTTTAGCATGGGCCCTGTCATAGAACACCACCTTTACCACAAGTCGTTTTGGGAGATTTCTGTCATGCTAGCTCAGCCCTGGTCAACCCAAGTGTTGCGTTTGTAGAAATAAGGGGAGACGTCTAGGAAGGACAAAAGCACCTCCGCCCCGCCCACATAGAGGGCCTGATGAGCGCTGAAGCAGTGGGCCACCGACCATCTGAATCTGCTCATCGCAAACCACCAGGCGGGAAGCAAAGCCAGCACGTGAAGCATCAGAAGCTCCGCAAACAGGGAGTCTATGACGAGCAGCTGTAGCTCCAGCCTCACGTCAGCGTGAGGAGCGCTGAGCGCCGGCTGGAGGCCATGGGAAGCTCATCGCTGTCTGGGGCAGTGGGAAGGTGTTCTCTGGGGGTGAAGAGACACACTTGCATCTGGTTGTGGCTAATGCCAGGAGAACTCTAGCTACTGGAGTATCAGTGCCAACTGTAAAGGTTACAGATGGAGGGATGCTAGGCTTTTACTGCTTGAGGCAGGCCCTTTAGATCTGATGAAGAGTATGTTCAAGGCTACAGAATCAAATGACATGATGATTTAGATCATTGGATGCTTCTAACCTCTAACTGTTGCAGCAAGGCCCTTTCCTGTACCTCCATGGTATGTCCTGCAAGCTCATGTAGATGTGACCATGTGTCTATATACCTTTGGTCATATAATGTATAGATTAGTAGTGCAAGTAGTGCTTTTTTGTTATTAATTTGTTCACAGCATATTTATGAAATACCAACTAGTTGCCAGAACAGTGTAACAGGCATCTTGGCACAAGCTGATGATGGATGTGATTTGCGCTGGCACTTCTTAAGGTTGCCCAGATGGATGGTGTGTAAATACAGACACCATCTGACCTACAGAACCCATGGTGAGGTGGGACATCACTGCAGTCCTATCATGCAGTCTGCAGAGACTGGTAACATGAAGAAACTAGCTTCTGATCTCTTCTGCTCATTTTCATCAAACTAGTGGGGGCCCCATAAACGGCCTCATCAAATCAAAACATATTAGCAGAGCCCTTTTTTTTTTTTAACAAGCAAAGCAACAGAGGGCTTCCCATAGGCCCAGAGAACTGGCTCTCAGCCAACCTAAACCCTCAAGGAAGACAAGAACTAAACTCACTGGAAGAGAGGAGACCTTACGAGGGGGACTGATTCAGCGAGGTATCCCCCTCATCAAGACTGCTAGACGTCACTGCGTTACTAAGAACTAGACTCCTCCCAAGCGCCTCAACATCCACTACATGACCTTTCTATTCATGCTGTCCATGAGCGAGCCTAGAGTCTAGAACCAGCCCTCATCTCACCATTTCATTTCCTTTGTCGTCCAAACGAGGTACAATGACAAAGTAAGGTGGTTCTATCACATTCCTATACTATTACTTATGTCATATACAGGATCGGAGCCTTTAAGACTGCGTGGTGATGTTTTGATGATTACTGTTGGGATAAATACAATAGGCTTGTTGAATAGTCTTGTAGTGGTTTTCTTTCATCAATTTCTTTCTTCAATACTCATACTTGGCCATAATGCCTTTTGTGACTACAATGCCACAAAGTATGTCAACGATGCTAAATATGAGTAGGTAATGTCCAGCTAGCATGAGAGGTAAAGTAGAAGTGGGAAAACTCAACTAAGAAAGCTGCTAGCTAAGTGGTCTGACACCTAGTGGACATAAGATGCAATTTCAGCCGCTAAACAGAAACAGACACTCCCACAAAAAGCCTGTTTTTTATTGTTCACATGAAACATACAGTGACATGACAGTATTTTTGTCAAATAAGACATACTCCTCCATATGCCTTTTCTGAGTCAGAAGGTATTGCACCATATACTGAAATCAAATTTGATGCAGCTTTTACTATGCATAGTGAGCAGACTTTGTTGAGGTATGTATTTCTGGCCCTTGAGAATTGAAAAGAAACATCATAAAGGTTTCGTATTCTTTTAACCTTGCAGATACAACATTGTGCTTTTAAGTGAACGCCCCAGTTTTGCAACAGTATCGAGCTTCACTCACGCAGCCAATCCTCTCACTAACACAATCAATCCCTCCACCAATGAAAGCCAGTCACTCGCCCCCAAAAAAAAAAACGTCCAAAAAATTAAAAAGATGACTTCTGTCCATCATGCTCAGATATGATTTTTTTTGTTAAACACATTGTTAAGATTAAAGGTACAATCGGTGTAGAAGCAGTGGGTGAGTTGGCGCTAGTGTTAGTTCGATTCGGAGGCACGTTTTAGGGGCCCCTCTGTCCGCAGTGAGACGCTTGGCTGAGTGGCTGCAGCTGGATAGCTCCAGTTTTGCATGATGGTTATTTTAGACTTAACAGTACAATTTACACCGTCGACAAATTCGAAATGGTCACTCTCCTACTTCTCATGTAGTTTTGTACATGGTAGAATTGTCACAATATTGAACATTCATATCAGTTTGAGCACATTTATGCACAACTGAAAGTTGTTTGTTTCGAATGAGATGAAGGCTATCAATGACTTGCATGAATTAACTGTTAGGATTCAGTCTCTTAACAGAGGGCAACCAGAAGTAGGGATTCACAGTTGTAACATTTTGAACAGATATTACAAATATTGTCCATTCCTCTTTGTACTCACATACACTTCGAAGCAAATGATAGTTGATATTAGCCCATTTCAAGCTATAGCACCAATTCTTATTCAATACAAGGGAAGTAATCTACAATACACCTCTAAATAGGATGGTACTGATGCACAATTGGTAGAAGCCAAATACCACAGACTAGCCCCCCCAAAAAGTTGAAAACATTTATTTATAACTCATTTAACTGAACATCATTCAAAAATATGAGCTTGTATAAATTACACTGATTGTGATTCAAGTAGTTCAACTAACTCTGTGTTAAACATCTGCAGATTTGAGTTGTGGCATCTTGTTAACGATGGCTAAATAGTAATAGTAGTCTACATAAAAGAACCTTAGATATTGGAAGTAAATGACCTTAGAATCATTTTCAAACTTTGACATAAAAATTGCAGTACAGTGGAGTCGACATAAAATAGGCCAGACAACAAAAATAAACTGGCATAAAAACAGAAACATTGTTGAGCATTCTCGTCAAATTAAAAACTTTTTTTTTTCTTTTGCTCTAGAAAAGGCAAACAATGCACTTTGAAACAAGCACACACACACACACACACACACACACACACACACACTCTCACTTTCACGCTCCTTGCAAAAAGTTATGTGATATGGGGAAAGTGCAAATTGTTAACCACCTGCCAAAACCTGTTGATAAACGTCCTCCATTTTTGCAATGTGTTCATTACCATTAAGTCAGTGGTGCAGAAATTTGCTGTCAAGTATGAAAGATCGGTCAAGTTTTATCAACATATACAATAAGTTTCAATGTACACATGAACACCAGTAATACAGTATTTAACCTCTAAAACACAACCCATACAGTCACCACATCATCTTCACCATCCAGACCGCCTCCCTTTTGCTATCGTTTAAGCTCAGCGATAAAATGAAAGCTTGACAAAAGTAAAGAAGTTCCACAGGTTTTCTAAGGCAAACGTTTGTCCTCATTATAATACCTACTGCACTTTGCTTATTGTCTTCGTCTTGGTAACGCACCAAATCCATTATTTAAGACCACACTGTGCTTCATGCTAAAGAAAAGGCACTGGCTTGCCTTCTAAAATATCCAAATGTAAAGTCCAGTTTATGGAGTGAAAGATGATGCCCATTGCTGCACTATGGGGAACTAGGAAAAGCAACATTGGTATTAGTAGCTGACCTTCAATACTTTTCATTCAAAGAACTTAGTTATTAAAGAATTAGTCAGTCCATGACTCATAACCACGTTAGTTTAAAAAAAAAATCATTCATAAAGCCATTGGTGCCCTGTGTCTGGGAATGTATGCATGGCTACAACCGGTACAGCGGTTCGCTGGAAGCCAGGCATGTTTGAAGGTGAGCAGAGCGGACCACAGAGGGGACCACAGAGGGGACCACAGAGGGGACCACAGAGGGGACCACAGAGGGGACCACAGAGGGGACCACAGAGCGGACCACAGAGGGGGCGTGCAGGGCGTGGCTGCAGGGGAACGGTGTGGCCGGAGCCAGGGCCTAACTGTAACACTGTTGGAGAGGCTGAAGGTGTGGTGGAGGAGGGCGAGGAGTGAAAGTGCGCAGGGAGGGAGTCCTCAGAGCGTCTGGCTGCGCCCCCCGGTGGCTCCCAACCCCCCCCCCTGCAGACCTGATCAAACTACCAACAACAAGTGGAAACACTCCATTCGAGGATCTCCCCCCCCCCCAAAAAAAAGGACACACAGAAATGGGAATGGAGTCCAGAAGAGAAGAGGCTTCTCTGTGGTCAAGACAGCGTCTGTCACGTCAGGTGAGAGGGTGTGGTCGGGGACAGGATGAGAGAGTGGTCGAGCGGGGGAGGGGGAGGGGGAGCGGAGGAGGGGGCGGAGCCTTCCTCAGCCTCCGCCGGACACTTTTTCCCAGCCGGTCAGGAAGTTGAGCAACAGTTAAAGAGGCTGAGCTCGGGCGATCCAGCATGTTCTCCCTCTGCCTCCCCTGGGTTCCACTGGTCACACCCAGGCCAGAGGGGGAGGGAGAGAGGGCTGTGGGGAGGAGAAGCACTGTCCTCTGTGTGTGGGTGTGTGTGTGTGTGGGTGTGTGTGGGTGTGTGTGTGTGTGTGTGTGTGCTCACCCCTTCTTCAGAAGGGTCACATCAGCTCCCACTCCAGTCCTTTCCCCCTCTTTCCAAACGTCACCAAGTCCTCAAACTCAAGACAGTGTGTATACGTGCGTGCCTGTGTGTGTGTGTGTGTGGATGCGGGCGCTAGCCAGGAAGGCCTTCACATGTTGTAGGCCACGTAGATGGGGTCTAGCTGGTCGGCCAGGAAGGAGTCCCTCAGGTGCATGCGCTGCTTCTCCCCGCGGGAGTTGATGGGGATGACCCCGGGGTCCACCACCACCACCACGCCCACGATCAGGTGGTGCTCTTCCAGCACCACGTTGGTCACCAGGGGCACCAGGTCCAGGGCCTCTTGCTCCGAGCCCGCCAGCTCGGCCACCACCACCAGCAGGTTGGTCCAGGTGAACACGGCGCTGGAACACAGAGACAGGGGGGAGGGTCAAACAGACTGCTGGAGGAGGAGGAGGAGCAGGAGGAGGATGAGGGGGGGACAGTGTGGGTGTGTTCGACGCAGTCTGCTGTTGTAATGTGTTGAAAGCAGCCTAGCGCCCAGTGCTGAAACTACAATCTTCGTCTTTGATACGTGTGGTTTAGTAACTGATTTGTTGTTTGTCACAGTTTGTCACAGATATGGCTGTGTAGAAATGTACAAGTATATTCCAGAGACTTCAGGCACAGCGAGCTGGTTATTCAGCTCACGGGGGTCAATTAAGTGAACGTATCCTGTTTGAGTGTAGACGCGCGCACACCCAGGGTATATCGGGGTCATGTGTCGTGTTGTGGGCGTACACGAGGGTCGTACCTCTCGGCGATGCTGCGGTGAGCCCGGGAGACGGAGGTCTCGATGTCGATGGGGTGGTACCTCAGGCCCCGGAGCTCCAGGGTCTCATCCAAGTAGCCCACCACGAACAGGGCGTCATGCCGGTCTGAGGAGAGCAGGTTTACAAGGAGGGGGGGGGGGGTGTTAACAGTGGTGTGGATTTTCCCCCTGAACTCACAGGGTATCCTGGCTATCGCTGACGCTCACCTCCGCTGGCGTCCAGCAGCTCGGTCCTCTTGACGAAGCCCAGGTACCCTGTACGGGCCCACAGGGTCTGGGGCTCCCCGAAGCTCAGACGGGTGTTGAAGTGGTCTGCCTGCAGGCTCTCCTCCCCGTAGATGGTGTAGTAACCACTGGCACTGTGAGGGCTGCTCACCCAGATCTGAGACGCACGCACACACGCACGCACGCACACACGCACACACACACACAGGAAGTGGAAT
>BROE01000021.1:16381444-16383944 GCA_036571765.1 Plecoglossus altivelis | reverse complement strand
ACACAAGGTCCTGACGCAAACAGCTACAGAACCAAAAGCAAGCGTCCATGGTGTGTGGTGAGAGACAGACAGACAGACAGACAGACAGACTGACAGGAAGGTGGGGGGATTACCAGTGTCTATGATGGTGGGCCAGGTCTTGATGTTGACGCTGGCAGCGGCCTCTCTGGACCTGAGGATTCTCATGAGGGGCAGGGTGGTGAGGATGCACGCTGCCTTGCTCACCTGCTCACCACAAGGAGAAAGAAAAGAGAGAAAAGCAGTGATGACAGATGACAGCAGAAACACAGTAACATGGACTAGACCTGACTGGGCGTTTCATCAAAGCAGGGCGGGGCGGGGCGGGGCAGGGCGGGGCGGTCGCTGGCTTACGTCGATGATCATGCGGACCGTGGGGAGGGTGGCGGCCAGGTTTTGGGGGTGTGGCGGGCGCACGGTCACCGGGATGACGCCGGCGTACAGACAGCCGTAGAAGGCTGCGATCAGGTCGATTCCTGGGGCCGAAGACAGACACAGTGGGGAAACATGATGAGATACACGATGACATCATGGTTTAGAAGTCCACCAGCCAGTGAGAAAGCTGGGATGAACAATAACGGCCAATAACAGCCAAGGTTATGCTGCTAGCGAGACAGTGTGTGTGTGTGTGTGTGTCCACAGCTGACCTGGAGGATAGAGCAGCACCACATTATCTCCTGTGTTGAGGCCTCCTCTCTCCAGCAGAGCAGAGGTGATCTTCTCTGCACGCTTGTGCAGCTGGACACAGGTGGCTGTGCACACTGCTACCCCCTGGAGGACACACTGGGTATTACACTCTGCTCCATTCTACCTTTAGTAGGACATACTCTGTGTATGTGTAAGTGTGTGTGTGTGTGTGTGTGTGTGCGCGTAAGTATGGGGGGGGTTACCTTGGCGTTGAGCAGCACGTAAAGAACGTGATCTGGGTCGGTCTGGGCTCTCCACTGCAAGGCTTCAGACAAGAACTGGTGCTGGAGGGATACAGATGGAGCAAAGAGTGAGAAACAGTGTGTGTGTGTGTCTGTGTGTGTGTGCGCGCAGTCAAGACATTCAACACAATCTTCCTGACCAAGTGCAACACTTTCTCGGTAACAGCCCCCCATTTCTGCCCCCCCCTCCCCTTCCCTTAATTTTGGGATCTGAAACTGTTCAAACTGCCTGCATCTCTGCCCAGTGAGTTGAGTAACTCCAGTTTTAATTCCACTTGGCCTGGACAGAAACACACACATCCCAGAACCCAGCAGGACTGGAGGAGGAGCCTAGAGAGGCTGCCGGCTGTCAACATCAACAGCAAGCGAAGCTTTGGAGGCTCACGAACGAACCGAAGGACAGAATACAAGAAGAGTTGGATGACAAGAGGCAGGGGAGGGAGCGGGAGTTAGCCACAGCGCGGTAAACACTCACACACTCACACACTCACACAGAGTGCTGGCCATGCCCTCGCAGGCTAGCAGCATTACTCAGTGCCACCTGCTGTCAGACTAGACAGGAGACACCCCTGGTGGACAGTGAGGACGAGGGCAGGAGAGAGGCATGCAGACTGAGCTGACCACACGCACGTTTGACACGCACGCACACACACACACACGCACGCGCGCGCGCGCGCGCACGCACGCACGCACGCACACACGCACACACGCACACACGCTGAGGGACTGCCACTGGGAACCAAACACACCACCACCAAGCAGCGGCTCCCGCAGCACTAGCCCCTCCCACCCGCCCTACCCAGCCTATCGGCTCTTACCATCACAGCGGGCCACATGGCGAGCTACCCAGCGAGAGCAGAACGGACAACATAACATAGCCTTAGGACAGGAAGTCAGCAGTCACCCCTTCCTGTACACACCCAGCCCTCAGGTTGCTAGCATCTCTAACTGCACAGTAGATGTCAATAATACACTGAGATCAGCTATTTCTGTCTTAGTTTTTTCATACGTACAAGGTTCTCAGTTCCTATTTCCCATCTGGATTGATAATTTCTAGCTTTAATCTGTATAATTCCATCTGTCTATCCATCTTTTGCTTCTGCATCTGTCTGTCTGTCTGCCTGCGTCTATCTGCCAGTCTGTCTACCCTTCTGTCCGTCCATCCACCCATCTCCCAGTAGTTGTAGTCATGTGTGCAGTGTGTCCACCCTGGACTCACCTTCCTGACCAGGCCCTCGTCCTCCACCACGCCCAGCTCCCGGCCGGTCGCCTGGGCGATCCGCTTCCCTGCCACCAGGTTCCCCACCATGATGGATGCTGGCCCCACCCCCACTGTCCCCCAAACACACCAGGGTCACATGGGATATCACACTGATGGAATAGACTTTTGGTGTTGAGTTTCACAAATGTACAGCATGTGTCATTTAGGCAGATTGCAACAAATGCCTGTGAGTGTTTCTTCTTCCCTGTGGACTTGTGAATAGCCATGAATTTGGACAACTATTTATCCTTGTACATTCTCTGTAATCTTCCCTGTTTTACTGATATTGACC
>BROE01000021.1:16371444-16378944 GCA_036571765.1 Plecoglossus altivelis | reverse complement strand
ACTAAAATACTGTGAAATATACTGAAATATTGTGAAATGCACTGAACTACTGTGAACAACAGTGAAATACGAGAAATTACTGTTTATTTTCTTAGCAACACTATTTCAGTAAAGTCCTTCCTTCAGTACTGTCGAGTAACATGCAATTTAGACATTTACGGAGTACTTTTTTATACAAGCTTGTTTATATGTGTGTGTGTGTGTGTGTGTGTGTGTGTGTGTCTCACAGGGGTTGGCTCCGTCTGCCACTATGAGCATGCGGATGGAGGAGAGGTTGGTGTCTCGCTGGTCCCTGTGGGCCATCATGGCCCAGTGGAGATCCCGACACTTCACTAAGGCCACGCGTGCTACAGGGACACACACGTACACAATTCTGAAGTCATATACACTACAGGGACACACATACACAATTCTGAAGTCATATACACTACATTACAACACTACATTATAACACTACATTACAACACTACATTACAACACTACATTACAACACTACATTACAACTCTAAATAAAGTGACATTTTACAATGATTAGATTTCCTATGAACTCAAATGTTTACGCTCCAGAATGAGATTCAAACAGTGAAACTTGGCAGGTTATTCACCTTTGTGAATGTGGACCCTCTGCACCCAGGACATTGGACAGGCCTTCATGACTGCATAGGGAACTGTGATGGTGTGGATTCTGTTCATGACGCTCTGGGACCAAAACACACGGAAATCATCATCATCATCATCATCATCATCATCATCATCGTCATCATCATCATCATCATCATCCTAATCAGTGTCTCTAGTATGCCTGGCTCTCTCACCGTCAGAACCCCGTGCCACAAGCCCATGTCCTTCTTACAGTCCAGCACGTTGACCAACGTCTCTCCTGAGGAACCACACACACACACACACACACACGTCAGAAAGGCTGATACACACAACCATCATTTCCCAGCCAAATACAATGAAGCATTGTATTTGCATTGTATTGAAGCATCGTATTATGAAGCACTGTATTTGTGCCAAATACAATGTACTTGGCACCTTTGATGGCATCAGTTAAATTGACCTTTTTGTGAAGTTGTGTTTGAGTTTGCGTTTCAAGTTGCATTTCCTTGCCATTGACCACTGTGTTACTGTTAGAACTGGCCACTTTGAGTCCTTGATCATCTGCTGCTCTGACTATGATCCAGTGCTAAGTGAGTAAACGTAAGTAGTGCATTTGGACATGAATAACACTGATCTTACTGCACAGCCAGGCTCCACTGCATTATCTCACCATTATCTCACACATAATCTCTCTAACACGTTTATCTGGAGGAAAACACCCCGCTGGAATGCCCCCACCATCTTGAAAACATCTCCTAATGCTGTGGGGAGTTGGGAGAGCTGTGGTGCGTCGTGAGGGCTGTGGTGAGTCGTGAGGGCTGTGTTGTGTCGTGAGGGCTGTGTTGTGTCGTGAGGGCTGTGGTGAGTCGTGAAAGCTGTGGTGAGTCGTGAGGGCTGTGTTGTGTCGTGAGGGCTGTGGTGAGTCGTGAAAGCTGTGTTGAGTCGTGAGGGCTGTGTTGTGTCGTGAGGGCTGTGGTGAGTCGTGAAAGCTGTGTTGAGTCATGAGAGCTGTGTTGAATCTCACCTTCACAGTAGTTGCAGGCCTGGGTCAGGGCCTGACAGTGGGTCAGCAGGGAGATCTTAGACACAGCCACTCCCATCACTGTCCCTTCCTTACTGGCCTTGTACTGAGGGACAGATGGAGACAGAAAGAGACAGTCAGTCAGTTAGTCAGTCAGCCAGTCAGCCAGTCATCCAGCCAGTCAGTCAGTCAGCCAGCCAGCCAGTCAGCAGCTCCCCCTCACCTCTATATAGGCTGTGTCTGTGTTGGCAGTAGGGATGTGGGGTTGCCAGTCTTTGGAGGGCTTGGTCAGGTACTTGGTGTCTGTCACCACCCACTTCATCCTTGGCCAGCCTGGGACACAAAGAGAGAGAGAGACTAAGCATTCATACCAAATGTATCAGCCTAACTCAAACTCTCGTAAGGAGAAGGACTTCAGCAGTGACCGCAGGAGACGCTGTGAAGACGTTTCAGAACATTTCCCAAAGTGATGTTTGAATGAATCATCTGATAAATATATAATGAGCATCTTTAGGCCATAGAACATTAGAGAATGACTGTCGAGGGGCTATACAACTCTGATGGACAGAGTTTATACCTCTCAGACAGACAGACAGGCAGGCAGGCAGACAAGCAGGCAGGTAGACAGAGTGAAAGGGAGAGAGAACAAAAGAGACAGACAGGCAGACAGGCAGAGAGAGAGACAGGGAGAGTGACAGGGAGAGAGACCAAAAGAGAGAGACAGACAGAGTGGTGGAAAAGGAGGCTCTGGTTAACAGCCATGAGAGTTGTGACCTTTGAACTGGACGATCTCTCCGTTGGGTGTCTTGGGCAGTCCCTTGAGACACACCTCGCTGGTGAGGGCCAGGCTCACCCCGCAGCTGCCCAGCAGGAAGCCTATCTGCTGGCTGCCGGCGTCCTGGGGGAGGACACGCGTCAGAGGGGGCGGACATCTGTAGGACTCAGCATTCAAACTCAGACTAGGGGGGAATCAATACAGCCGTCTATAACTCTAGAACACTCTGCACTCCCTGCTGAGCCTCGCTTTGTGTGTTTTGACATTGGATTAGAGCATTTAGAGCATTGTGATGGTGCTGTTCTTCTTGCTGTTGGCATGGCCGGTCTTACTTGGCGCGACAGGGGCACCTCAATGGGCACAGGGATGACCTCGGCCAGCAGGCAGCCGTAGAAGGCCACCCAGAACATGGCCGGGTCACTGTTGGGGTACACCAGCGCCACCTGGGGGACGGAGAGAGAGAGAGAAACACGCACATCAGTTATGTTTGCCTCTCTCACACTGTCACCTCCCCCCCCCCTCCACATCTGTCCCCCATCTCACCCGGTCTCCAGGCTTCAGGACTGGCTCGCTCTTGGTGCCCAGCTTGTTAAGCAGAGTGTAGGCCAGCTTCAGACTGCGGCTCCACAGTTTACCTGAGGAACACGCGCAGTGTTCAAGATCATGACTGGTGTGTGTGTGTGTGTGTGTGTGCTTGTTTTGCATTGTGGGAACGTTTCTCCAGCATGCTACTCTGCACCCTAATTTGCATTTCACAATAAACATTGGAATCCAGAAGGTAAACGAAGAGATACTGATATTTCCCTGTAGTTGCTATAGTAATAGCAGCCCAGCGAGTGCTCTGTGGTTGTAACAGTAACGGACAACGTTCACAGAACAGAACGGCGTCGGCCTGCAGCAGGTGACTCACCGTACGTGAGCGTGTAGAGGGGCTTCCCCGTGATGTCCAGGGCGGTGAGGGCGGGGCTCTTGGCCTGCGTGGCCCCCCAGCGGGCCAGGGCGGCCTGCAGGGCCGGGGGCCAGTTGCTGACCACGCCCAGGGGCTCGCCCTTCACAGGGATGATCTGACGGCCCTCCGGTCGGGGGGTGTTGGGGTCCGGCTGGGGCACTGACCCAGGGAGATGGGAGGAAGACAGAGGAGAGGAGACGGTTGCGTGTGAGGGTCATGCAGGTGTGTTTGTGTGTGTGTGTGGATACATGTGTGCGTCTCACCCTCAACGATCTCCTCCGAGTCGTCCAGGAAGAACTCGCTCAGCGGAGGTCTCTTGGGCCGCTTCAGTGTGTTGAGGAGCTGCTGGATCTTGGTGGACACCCTGCTGTTCACTGGTACCCCTACACACACAGCACATGCACAGTCCGTCACACACACATACACACACACACACCGTGTCTGTACACATGCAAGCACGCACACACAGACGTAGACCTCTAAGCTAACAGACACGCTAACGAATGGACCCAGCGACAAATAGGCACACAATACATAGACGAGGCCCAATGGGGAACACACAAAACTACTGCTACACATGCAACCAATTTCCATCTCTCTTTCTCCCTCTGTCTCTCTCTCTCTCTCTCTCTCTCTCTCTCACACACACACACACACACACACACACCCTTACACAAATACACACTAAAAAAGATACAACATGTGTTTAGGGAAGTAAGGCATGACGATGCTTCTCTATGGGTTAAACAGAGACAGACAAATAGGCACGCACAACAACGGGGGGGGAAGCAAGCTGATTGGCCCCACCCCACCTCCCCTCCTCCTGTTCCGATTGGTATTACCTTTTCTGTTTCCTGATTTTTTTTTTAATGAAAGCCATGACACGGCGGATAGTCACAAACACACCCCGAAAAAAAAAGAACAAAACACACAGCTGTTAGCGGCATTCTCAACGGCCAAGCCTGGAATGAGGGGGAGGGGGAGGGGGGTGATGGTGAGATAGGAACATCAGGGTCAGCATGGGCTAAACGTGATCTCAGCCTTCTGCATGGAATCACCAGCATAATGCTGTCCTTGCACGTCGCAGCCACTCCAACACGCACTGTCATGGTGGGCATTGGTGCATCCCAACAATCATGAAGGGAGCCATACTAGACCAGATCAATCACAAAAACACGCTGGAGAACAATGAAGAGCAGTGTGGATGGGAGAAGGCCTGTGTGTGTGTGCAAGTGTGTGAGTGGGGGTGACATCCCCGTGGTGACGGGTACCGTCGGCAGTGTCCAGCATGCTGCAGCGGCTCTGGCCTCGACTCATGCCTCGGACGGCGGCGGCGCTGGGGGGGAGGTCGAGGCGGGAGCCCCTCTCCTGGGGCGTGGAGGAGGTCACGTCAGGGGGGACGCTGTTCTCTGCAGGCACACAGACGCACAGAGGGAAACAGTAAGAGGCTCTGGCAGTACACAGTACCAGTATGGTTCTTCTGGCTGAATGAACATGATGTACGTGTGCATGTGTGTGTCTGTGTGTGTGTGTGCATGTGTGTATCCTACCTATGCGCGTGATGGCCATGATGTCAGCCAGGGCGGAGGTGGTTGGAGGCTGGGTCTGGGGCTGGGTCTGGGGCTGGGTCTTGGCCTCGCCGTGGGAGAGGGTGGAGGAGGCGGAGGAGGAGGTGGAGGAGCTCTGGACCGAGCGGTTGATCCAGTAGTCGGGGCTCTGCAGGCTCTGGGCCAGCGCTGCGCTCAGGGCTGCTTGCCTGCGCAGGGAGCCCTCATCCTCAGAGGCTGAGGAGGTGTCTGGAGGG
The DNA here is from genome assembly GCA_036571765.1 of Plecoglossus altivelis. NCBI lineage: Eukaryota > Metazoa > Chordata > Actinopteri > Osmeriformes > Plecoglossidae > Plecoglossus > Plecoglossus altivelis. Next base: position 16,373,792 of record BROE01000021.1, on the reverse strand, counting down.
AGGGAGGGAGGGAGGGACGGGGGGGTTAGGAGTGGGCTTGGCATCAATGCTGTCCCCCCTCTTCCCTGTCCAAAAGATTCATTTTGATGTAAAGCTGAAAATTGGGATACCAATTCTTTTCTGGAAATAATCAAGCGCATTATTATCCATTTTTTCAATTTGATCAGATTAGTATACTTGGGTTTAAACCAGTGTGAAGGGTGTAGAACGCTGAAACTGACAATCACTTGTAATGATGTGATGTGATTATATGCAACAACAATTATGGCACACATGAAGTCATTCCTACACACAATACATGTATAATTGTATACCCTGTATACAATAGGCCCACCCTCCACCTTTGGAGACCAAAAGCCCAAAGTTGGAATCAAGCCTGGCTGGACTGTGTGACTTGGCTTGACCTCCACATGGTTGTGGCCAACTAGCCAGTATTACAGCGTCATCACATTTGGTACCATTTCATTGACCGTTCAGCAGCAGAAGCAGCCATTTCAGCAGATGCTCCTAACATCCTACAACTTACTGAGGGTTCAGTCTCAAAGCCTGTGAGTGTTGCAGGAGGGAGGAGGTGGGGGGGCAGGGAGAGGGAAAGAGAGAGACAGAGAGAGACAGAGAGATACAGACACAGAGACAGAGAGAGAGACAGACACAGAGACAGACAGATACAGAGACAGAGAGACAGACACAGAGACAGAGACAGAGAGACAGACAGACACAGAGACAGAGAGACAGACAGACACAGACAGAGACAGAGAGAGAGGCAGAGAGAGAGGCAGAGAGAGGCAGAGAGACAGACAGACAGACAGACAGACAGACAGACAGAGAGAGAGAGGGTACCTGGAGGGGTGCTGTTGTCCACGGGGGACTGGACGAAGGCCGAGCGCCTCTTAGTGGGCATGGGCAGAGCCATCTTCTCCTCCTTATGCTTAGCCAGCGCTGCCTGCACTGCCTCTGTGTGGATGTCTGGGAGGGAGGGAGGGAGGGAGGGAGGGAGGTGAAAAGAGAGAACAGTGTTATTTTCCACCTGAGTGATTCGACACAAGCTTCCACAGGACAAATCCACAAGAAGAGGGTAGGAGTTGATGGAAACTAAACCAAGATTTGTGTGTGTGTGTGTGTGTGCGTGTGTGTGTGCGTGCGTGTGTGCGTGCGGGTGTGCTCACCTGATCTGTAGCGCTCGTCGCGGGCCCCTCCACTGCGGTGTGAGCGGTGGTGGCGGCTGGCAGAGGAGGTGGAGGGCCCGGGGCCCTCAGGCCCCTCGGGGCTGGGGTCTGCACTGCGGCCTGGGGACAGCTGCACGTCAGGCAGGGACAGCTCCACACCTGGGGGGGGGGGGAGAGCTCCAGTAAAAACACAGGACAGAGGCTCACAACATCCTGAAACCCTAGTTTGAGGCCCTGAAGTATAGGAATTTCAGCATTTCATTTCCGACTAGAAAGCCTTTACGTCTCAGTCTCTCTATCCTGCTTGGTAGCAGGGTGTACAGAGGGTTCAGACAGACAGAAAGGGAGGGGCACTTGGACCCAGGGGGACATGAGGGCTCAGGTGGCAGAGGAGGCCCAGGTGGCAGAGGACTTCAAGGGAGCAGGAGGTACACACACCTCCAGGTCCAAAGCTTTGTGGACATGCCAGCTTTGACTGGCAGGACACCACGCAACAGTGGCATGTGAAAGCCGTCCTTATTAGAGACCGCAGGACACATCGGTATGTGGCAAGCTCTGACATCACTTGCTGTCAAATGTCTTGGACTACGACTGAGAAACCCCCCCAGAATTCTTTGGTTTCTCCCTCACATAAAAAACATGGGGCAAATGCTCCCCTCTAACAACACAGCCCAGTGCAAAGTTAGTGAGGTAGACAGAGATGGACCGACCAATGAGGAGCAGCAGTGGGATGACTGTGGGTCATTGGTCGGTGGTGAGCCTGAAACTATGCTACTTCCTTGTGGACCAGTAGACGTGAGAACAAAGACAAGATACAACTTCATTTGCATGTGTTACTCAATGCTACATATTCTGTCTTGGCGAGGTTGACTGACGCAGAATCCAGCATGTTTGGGGAGTAAGGACAGCATGCTGGCAGCAGACCAGTAAATCAAGCATTTGTAGCACTGCATACTGATGGAGAGGAAGATGGATGCAATTCCACTGTCTACCAACAGAGAGCAGCAGAACATTAAGATACCACATTTCTGTTCCATTTTATAGATAACAGCAATGATTTTCTAAGATTTTTTCCCCCATAAAGGATTTGGTGGTAAACAACCCAAGCAACCCCTCCTACTTTGAATGATTTTGATTGTCCAACATCAGGATGAATGAACAGAGAGAGAGAGAGAGAGAGAG
>BROE01000021.1:16193944-16366444 GCA_036571765.1 Plecoglossus altivelis | reverse complement strand
CTGGGAGGAAGTGACATGATTATGCTGCAGCTTCCTCTTTCCACTGTGTCTGTGTTCCCTCCCAGCCCTGCACTCCAGGCCCAGCAGAACAACACTCAGCCGCACCGTGGAGCCTTGTCACCTGTACTCCCCCTCCTCTCTTCAGTAGGACGTCCTCACCAAGAGGGGCCACTCGCCTCCACAGCCTCGCCCTCCAGAAAAAAACTTTGCTTTCTTTCCCGACAAAATGATTCTTTCTCTTTTCGTTTCTCAGATTACGCAGCCTCAAGACAGGGTTGGATGAGTCAAGTGACTGTCATGACTCTCTTTAACCCATCGGAGCGGCGTGACTTAGTAGGTCGGCATGTCGGGTTGCGCGGTCATGACACCAAAATGTCAGTCGTCTGCAACGATACCAGTTAAATGTCACCGGCGCTCTATACCATTTGAGACACTAAAGCAAAGCTGAAGTTGGTTAATGATCAACCCTTAGATGTTGACAGTAACCATCTCCTATAATATTTATGGCTTTAGCCTACTTATGACAACAACAGAGCCTTACTACAATCGCAATGCGTGTAGGTCTACAGGCAAAACGTGTGTAATGAGTGTAAGTCAGAGAGATCCAAAATAGAAATCCTGACTTCATTGGTTTAGGTGGTGGGTCGTGTAGCGCATTGCATTTGCAGTACGCTGCGAACCATGAGTGCTGATGTTGGCAACTTGGTTTCTGGTGATCGACGAAGCTCTCGTTGTCATCTGCCTCACACCCGAAATATTTCCATACGTGGCTCTTCCATTTTCCTTTTCAACAACTTTTAGTGGCGCCATTGAAGCATTAGCTGTTCACAGTGTTGCAAGTTTAACAAGTTTGTTGCAAGCTTTAGCTACTTTTTCACCTTCCCTAGAGATAAAAAGTATAATATAGCAACATCTACTTGCGACTTCTGGTTTTTGGGGCCACATTGTAAGTGTATGACTCTCCCAGCGCCCAGTACTCAGTCTGTACTACCATAACTTCAGACATTCTGGTATCATACCCTTTTTGTTTGAGTACCGACTAGGTACCGGAGTACCGGTTTTCATGACAACACTTATGTCCGGTACTTAACCAACATCTGCCGTCAAAATTCTCTTCTAGCTGCTGCATGAGGAACCTAGTCTGTCTGCTGGTTTGGTTCAGGGGTCACTACTTCTGCTGACCCAGTGTCTGACAGTCTGGTCAGGCACTGGTGTCCGTGCCAGTTTATCGGGTCTTGCCGTTTCAGCATCTTCCAAAGCAACGACCCCAGTAAGACAGCAGGGCCTTCCCCTCTGGTGTGATCTCACTGGAGACAGGGGGATGACAGGCACATGCGGACACAGAGAGCAGCTATCTGAGTCTAGAGAACACAAATACCCACAAATACAGAATATGCCGAGGGCAGAGGAACTGATGTCACCCACAAGCTCTTATTTATAGACCCTATGAGCAGAAAGACACAAAGACAACAAGAGAGCTATTACAAGGCTGCAGTGCCAGTATGTAAATGTTCCAAAGCCAAACGTGAATGAGTCTGAATATTAGCATAAGCTCGTGATGTAAGGTCATTGCTTCAGACCTGACAAAACTTTCATGTGAAGTTACAACTGTTTGAGGTCCACCAATGGTAGGACTTCTAAATCATGGGCCATGCCAATCCTGTCTCCCTATTTCTACCCATACCTCATGATCCTTCCACACCGGGATTTTGACTGTGTGATGAGCGCTCATGTTGACAAGCACTCATGTCGACCCGACCTCAAACACTGGACTGACCTCCACGATTCCCAGGAAAAACAAACTATCTACCACCTTTATACTCTCAGTCTTTCGTCAGCGTGGAGCAGTCGAAGGTAGACTAGTCTGTGTGAGGCAGTAGAAGGTAGACTAGTCTGTGTGGGGCAGTAGAAGGTAGACTAGTCTGTGTGGGGCAGTAGAAGGTAGACTAGTCTGTGTGAGGCAGTAGAAGGTAGACTAGTCTGTGTGAGGCAGTAGAAGGTAGACTAGTCTGTGTGAGGCAGTCGAAGGTAGACTAGTCTGTGTGGGGCAGTCGAAGGTAGACTAGTCTGTGTGAGGCAGTAGAAGGTAGACTAGTCTGTGTGGGGCAGTAGAAGGTAGACTAGTCTGTGTGAGGCAGTAGAAGGTAGACTAGTCTGTGTGGGGCAGTAGAAGGTAGACTAGTCTGTGTGGGGCAGTAGAAGGTAGACTAGTCTGTGTGGGGCAGTAGAAGGTAGACTAGTCTGTGTGGGGCAGTAGAAGGTAGACTAGTCTGTGTGGGGCAGTAGAAGGTAGACTAGTCTGTGTGAGGCAGTAGAAGGTAGACTAGTCTGTGTGAGGCAGTCGAAGGTAGACTAGTCTGTGTGGGGCAGTCGAAGGTAGACTAGTCTGTGTGAGGCAGTCGAAGGTAGACTAGTCTGTGTGGGGCAGTAGAAGGTAGACTAATCTGTGTGGGGCAGTAGAAGGTAGACTAGTCTGTGTGGGGCAGTCGAAGGTAGACTAGTCTGTGTGAGGCAGTCGAAGGTAGACTAGTCTGTGTGGGGCAGTAGAAGGTAGACTAGTCTGTGTGAGGCAGTAGAAGGTAGACTAGTCTGTGTGGGGCAGTCGAAGGTAGACTAGTCTGTGTGGGGCAGTCGAAGGTAGACTAGTCTGTGTGAGGCAGTAGAAGGTAGACTAGTCTGTGTGGGGCAGTCGAAGGTAGACTAGTCTGTGTGGGGCAGTAGAAGGTAGACTAGTCTGTGTGGGGCAGTAGAAGGTAGACTAGTCTGTGTGAGGCAGTAGAAGGTAGACTAGTCTGTGTGGGGCAGTAGAAGGTAGGCTAGTCTGTGTGAGGCAGTAGAAGGTAGACTAGCTAGTGTGGGGCAGTAGAAGGTAGACTAGCTAGTGTGGGGCAGTAAAAGGTCATATGGGTCTATCTCTGGAGGCTTTATAAAGCTTCCCAGCTGTGGGAAAGCCTTAGGGGGGGGGGGGGGGGGGCAGGGCCCAGCACAGCTAAGCAACCTGGACACAGCAAGGCAGGTTTGAGTTTAGGCTTAATCCTGCTGAGTACTCTATAGTACCCTTCTGTAGCGACCGCAGGTGGTCTGGTCTGTCAAAGACACACAATCTAAGACATCTTAGATTGTTTGAGTGTGTATGGATGCATAGTATCAATCAAGACGACATAGATATTTCACAACTCCTGCCCATCTGCCTATCAGCAGCAGGCACAAAAACAAGGAGCACGCCCACCGTGGAAACACGCTGTGGTGAAAACACAATGTTACACTGCATGTTCACGCAGATGTGGAGCAAATGGGACTCCATTATAAGCATTCCCTCGATGGCTGCGGTGTTACACAAGTATGCCAAGTCATGTAGCCCAACTTCCTGCTCCGAGCATCATCAACATAACTGCAATAGCATAAGCTATCATAGGGTGGGGCACAAACACCCACTTAAATATCCTGTGAGTCTCACAACACAGAGCCTAAACACTCACTTGTGCTGTGAAAACTGTCCGGACAAGAGCGCTTGCTCACACACGCACAGCTCCATCATCGCTGTGTGTTTGGAGGTCGTCCGGGTGATTAGGAGCATGCTCCACCTTCAGTCACCTCAGCCACAGCACAATGGGTACTGGAGCCTCCAAGAATGCAGCACTCTATTTAAACCCTCGGCTGAATTAAGCTTTTAAATCCTTTCATCAAATGAGGCCTTCCTCCAGCGGACAAAAACAATGTGACTCAATTGTGCAGGACCTAATAAGATTACAATGCAGATAAAGCCAAATATGAAGCAGGGTGAACAGCCTTTTCTTTGCTCTGTGTAGACGCTGTCCCAAGGACTCTAACGTGGCTTGTGTAAATCGCTGTCCTTTTGGTAGAAGGCTTTTGAACAACAAAGAACTTTGTGTTTATTAGCCTATATATATATATATATATATATATTGGTAACTCCAGTTTATTATGATTGTATCAGAGGACATAGGAAATGCTTACCCATACTTCTGACAATCCAACACTGTGTATTGGTTTATATATTGGGTGTTGGAAATGGATAGATTCTAAACTCTGCCACACTCAACAGATGCTTCACTCCAAAGTCTGTTGGAGCATTTTAATGTAAAATCCGCACTAATATGCATTTGATATATTTTACATTTAGTAGACACCTCTTAAAATATATTTGGAATGTACGAATAGCACATAGAAAGCATCCTACAGCAGAGGCCAATGATCAGAAGAGCATCATTCCAGTGTGGTAGGAGAAGCCATGTGATTCGATGACCTAGCCGGGTGATCTGATGGAAGACAAGGTGACCTAGCACAGATCCCTGAGGGACTCCCGTAGCAGGAGGGCAGGGTGCTGAAACCAACCCTCTATAGCAGGCCTGGAAGGTCCAACCCCCATTGGGAGGACATGAGGAGCGAACACTTGGACCAGGAGTAAACACTTCCAGCGACGCCCATCCCAGCCAGCGTGGAGAGGACAAGCTGGCGACTGTCACATACAGGTCGAGAAGGATCAGCGCAGACGAGAGGTCAGAGGCTCTAGCTGTGTCAAGAGCCTCCGTCAGTGCCAGCAGAGCCGGCTCTGTCAAGTCTTTGGCTTTGAAGCCAGATTGGAGGGAGTGTGGCAGGTTGCTCCAGGTTAGGAAGGAGGAGAGACCATAGAGTACAGCACGGCTCAAGAGTTTTAGAGAGGAACGATCAGAGGGGCGCCGGCAGGATGTGGTTGAGGTCAGATGGGTCCAGGGTTAGTTTCTTCAGCAAGGGGGGATGACTTGAGCTATCGTTCCCCTTCTGGAGTACATAAGTTTGTGTAAGGCTGCGAGCTGATCGCTATGTAATCCAATCAGCTTTGTCAATCATTCACTGACAACTGGTGGGGAATTTTTACTATGTATGACTGCAAGCTGTTTTATGGGCCATCCATGGATGTTCACTGTTATCATGTTTCACATGCCTGGCTGATAACAAGATGACGTACATTCTTCCTCAAAATGTATTTCGCTTTTGAGTCACATCACAGTTTTGGTCTTCATCTCCTCCAGGCGCAATACATTCGGCCTCCTCTGACATCGTTGTAAGGTCTGTGCACATGAGTCATGTGAGAGCTTTTCTGGTGGTGACCTTATGTGGCTGGACTAATCCTAGCTCTGACATGAAGATCCGGGGCCTGACCAGAAGATCCTGGCTCTGACTAGCCTACACACAGTGATCTTCTGTAACACGGCTCACACCACAGCTAGCAGGACAATAATCCTGTTGAGCTCTTGACCCTTTCACCTCACCTATCAGAAGCTTGGAACCATCAGCACCTTCCAGGTAAAAAACCTGTTGAGGTTGGGGTTGTTGTTTTGCCTTTGCACACCCAACCTCAAAACGGTGCGAGTCATCTCGCTTCCTTAACCCTGGTGCTTCGGATCACTGTGACCCATTGTTGCGGTACAAAAAGGTGAATCACAATAACCCCAAAGGCAGCGCGAGGATTAAAAAGAGGGAAGGGAAACAAGGTAGATGTTGAGGGCTGCGTGTCTCCGAGCAGCGTCTCAGCGCTGCATGGTTCACACCCTGGGAGCAGCAGCAGCAGGGAGAGGGAAGTATCCTGTTTCTCTGCAACCCTGGTATCAAACATCCTTCGACGCTCAGCGGAGTAGAACATTAACCTGAATGCAAATGAACTCGGTGTCGTTCTCGTGTTGACGGCCGTACGACCAACGTCCTCATGGCTGATTGGCAACAAAGCTCCAGTTGATAATGTGGTTGCAAAATGAAGAAGTGATGAGGGGTGGGGGTGGGGGTGATGGGCAAACGCCCGAGTCACTCAAGCCTTGTTAAAGTCTCTGGGTCTGCTGCACTTCAGGACCTTGAGGAACATCTCTCCGTATCCAGGAAGCGGAGCAGCGTTCACTCCCAGTCATAGATAAACAACCATCTCAGAGGTCTTTCCACTGGATTATCACCTAAAACCACACAGGAAGCCGAGTCGTATTATCACAGTCTAGAAGGCTAATGTTCCAACACGCCATTTCCTCCGAGCGCTACCGAATGGGATTCTTGGGAATGGCCTGATCCTGTTTTCAGTAATGACGGTCAGTGAAAGGAAAAGGCTACGGGGGAATCACCTGGATGGGTGTTGTGTCCTTTGACCAGACTTCCTGGTGCTCCCAGACAGCTGTCCAGGATGAAAACCAATCCCCACACAGACGCTGGAATTCCTGTGTGAGCGTCTGGAGGTGGCAGCCCCCAGGGTCAGGGTGGTGAGCTCATGTTAACACACCAGACAGTTCTATTCCACACATTTAAGACTGGATGTAATAAGATAAGTAAGTACTTTTATTGCAGCATGGCACTGGAGGAACCTGATAGTTAGGGCTTGTGTTCTTGAGACAACAGTCTGGGGTGAGGGCCATGTGAGAGGGGTGAATAAGCTGCTGGAACTCCAACACACTTATCAAAGTCTGGACGTTTGGCAGAACTAGCTTCAGAAAGTCCAAACCGGTTCCCCACCGTGACAGGTTAACTATATCTAACCAACATCCTGCCTCCGGTGTGTCATCATCACTGCATGTGGGCGTGTGGTCTGAACAGTCTGCATCTTTGCAAGGAACTTGTTCTTACACACCGTTACTTCTGCTGAATCTGGGCTCATCAAGGCAAGCTCATCCTACCCACCACAGTACAGTGTGTCTCACAAAACTGGCTGATACTGGCTGGCCAGAGCATGTGATTCATTCCACTCATTTGATCAAAATATATGACATTTGAGTTCACTAGATTACTTTGATACCCACATAATCCTAAATCATTGATGAATCTAGGTTAGATTTGCCAACTCTTCTGGACAGAGGGTTCAATCAAGGCATTTTAAACCCCCCCCCCCCCCCCCCCCTCCCCCCTAGTGTTCCTGTTTCTTCTCACGCCTTTTGGAAGGTTAGAATACACAAGTTTCTCAACTAGAACCTATTCCACCATGAGAGTTTGACAATGAAGATCAGTCTCTAGGCCCTATGGGGTCAACCTTTGGTCCCATAACAGTATTCCCACCACCCCTGCAGGCACATAACAGGGTCGAAACCATATAGCATCGTTCAAACAAACAGGGAAGACAAGAATGCAACGCTACTGGACACGGAATAGAACGTTCCCACTGAAATCAAACCTAAAGCTAACAATGTTGGCCCAGTAAATGACAAACCGCTCTCTTCCTGCCCTCTCTAAACAGCCTGGCTTTTAATGAACAGCTCTTCAGAGCCAGTCTGACTGCCTATAGAGGGCGGACAAAAGAACAAAGCCTAGTTTGTACAGTTAAAGAAAGTTTGTTTAACGGTGCAATCCTACGACCAATCGGCCAATCTCATACAGGCCTCGATCAAATCTGAATTCCCTCCGCACAGACAACTGCTGCCTTGAGCTGAAAGCAGCTCAGCCGTTCAAACCAAGTTGCTTATCATTTGATTACTCTTCCATTGGCTTTCAATGGCATGTATCAAAGGCCGACGACACTGATCTGATAGGACAGAGATAGGGAGTTCCCTGGAGCATGCAGTATTTCACAGGCCCAGTGTAACAGTAACCTACATGTGCCAGCCAACCAGTTTGACAGATAGTGTGAAGCAGTGTAAACAAACTGCTACTCTGGCCTGTTACTAACCAGGCCGGGCAGGGCCAAGGCACGAGACAGAGAGACACAAACAGCAGCGAGGTCTCTTTAGAATGTCGGAGGGGGGCCCACGGTTCAATAATGTGGCGCTTTTGTGTGAAAGAGGCTCTTGTCCTCCTCAACCATGAAACAGAATTTGTCTTGCCAGGTCTATTTATATTCACCATGGCATTCTTTAACGTTGACAAAACAGTCACATGGCTAGTGTGGATAACCCAAGCCTGGAGACAGACACACACACACACACACACACACACACACACCATCAGTCCCTTAGTTCTGGAAAAGCCACGGGAAGACAACAATGCTCAATGCAATTGTCACCTCAGAACCCCGTATGAACTCAGTCACGTCATCTCTCAGCGAGAGCGGCGGTTGCTGTATTTTGGGATGAGCAGCCCCCTCCCCATCACCCTGCCTAGACAGTGGTGATGAGCTGCACACTCAGTGACACGTGGTGTTCATTGGTGTCTGCACACGTCTGTCGCTGGGCCTCTGACTAACTGTCTCTGGGGCATGGTGAAAAGGGTGCTGTTGGCTCTGTAGAGCTGGAGGTGTGTGCCGGCTTCGATTCAGGTTTGTCCTGTGGTGGAGAGTGGCCTCTTAAAGCAGTGAGTGGGACTGACGTCTCCCTCCCAGCCTCATTCAACTCCTCCATTGATGAATCATAGGTGAGGAAGCCTGGAGGCACCTTGGATGAGGCCTGGCTGCTCCATGCAGAGTAAACATCAGGGCAGGGCAGCAGCACAGAACTGGTTCTCTTCCCTGTTGACTCAGCCCTGGAGGGGGGGTACGGAGCTCATTATGGTAAACGAGAGCAATGCGGCTTGATTGGGAGATGTCTAGAAACATGACAAATTTACGCACTCCACGTTTCATTTCTGACTCAAAACCAGTTTGCCTCAATCTTTAGCCTACATAGGATTACCCTTGGACACGACTGGGCAGATTATGTGTCAAATTCATCTCCTTAAATAGAAACGTCCTATTTCAAATACTGTTTCAGAGGTATATGTAGCTACCTTGAGGAAAGAGCGTCCGAACTAAGCATGCCTCCTGACTTGGTTGAAACGAGCCAATCAGGTTGTTGTCACACAGTCGTCATGGGCCACCAGCGGAGGAGGGCGGCTCAGACACACGGACACGCCTCTCCCCTGTAATCGCAAGTGTTGCTGGCGACCAGTGACAAGTGGTGACAGTCTGGCCTCCTGGTATTTAATGAGAGTATGTGAATTATTCAGCCCCTCAACCCCGAAGGAAGGAAGGGCCGGGATGGGAGCAGTCATTAACTATTCAGACCACAGGCAGCCAGGCTTGGATCATTATGTAATGAGACAGATACACACACACACACATACACACAGCCCAAACAAATCAAGCCTGGTTGAATATCTCGGCCTCCTTAGTGAACGGATACAAAACAACAAATCATGGACACTAAGATGCACCCTGTCTCTGAGTTAGTTTGTGCAGCAGTCTGTTTTGACGATCTGAACAGAAGTAAATCTCCAGATCTGCACAAGAGCCTGTTAAGAGATCAACATCTGGTAGCAGAGTTAACAAGGCTCACAGTATTGCCCAGTCAAAGACCCCAAGTGATACTTGGAAGATCTCCAAGTTGTTACTGTGTATCACCCCCCCCCCCCCCCCCCGCCCCATTCTCCCTCAGTCTATAACCCTACCATTTCACAACACAAACACTGCCTTATAAAACATAGCTGACGAACTGTCCCAGGGCTGTCATCTGTCTCTCAACGAAAGCCCTTGGCCGCCACAGGCAACAAAAAACCCAGCCTGCTGCCGCAAAACCCATGTCTTCACTAGAGTACTCTGTGGTACTGTAGAGTTCCGGACTTGACTGTGGGAGTAGTGATCTTTCATCCAATTCATCAAGCCTCATCTTCAGAGTGTGTCACTAATGACTGTGCTGAGGGGCTGGCTGGACAGACGGACGGAGGGCGATCTGGCCCTGATGACCTTGAATCTCTGGGCCATACTGCCTCTCCTGGTGTGTCCTCTTCATCTGACCAAGCCAGTAATGAGCCTGGCTGCAGTGGGGCTCAGATGCAGGCCTAGATAGGAACAATCTGGCAGCCCTCCAGGGTCTCAGTCACACCCTTTCCCTTGCGGGAGACTGTCGCTACAATAAGACTAACGGTTGAGATGCGTGCACACGCACGCACACCTGTGATCCGTGACAAGTTTGCTCCTGTGTCTTTGGTAGCACTTTGAGGGGAAATTACGACATCAAGTGTTTTACAATAAGCAGTAGGCGGATGTAGACCTCGCCAATGGGAGGGCCTAAGGAGGACCGAAATAACTGAAACGTCTCAGACGCAGAGCTGTTCTTCGAGGAGCAGTACAATGATACACTAAACTCAAACATGCAAAACTCACCAGAAAGCTTCTGATAAGGACAGAGGAGAGCAAATGGAGCGATAGAGTCACTGTTAGTGTGGTTCAGACACACCCAGCCACTTCAACAGCATGTAAACAGCGGCAACATGGGGGGGGGTAGACTAACACACATACATACACAGAATTACACGTCATCTATCTAACTACGATGGACCCCTCCCTTCCTATGAGCGGCTAATTCCACAGCCGTACAAAGAGTTCAGTTGAGTGGCCTAAATGCCAGTGCAGATCCTGGCCAACATGACTGCGACCAGCTGAATGGTGCTCATTGTGTCTATGTAGTCACTGGGGGGCTGGCAGAATTGGGTTGTTATTTAAGAGGCCATTTGGCACGCCTCTGTTCTCCTCCAAGCAACCCAACAACAGGCATTTCCGCCCCTGCATGTGTGAAGGGTCTGTTATGGACTGTGGTTGAGGAGGGGAGGGGGGGGGGAGTCGAAATATGGTTCTGACACACGTAGTCACATTCAGGGAGAGCATTCCAGTGGAAATCAATGTCCTGGGTCTACATGTTCTGCGAAAACCTCAAAGTCACAGTAGAAAGTGCGCTGAATCCTTTGGAAAGTCAAGACAGCCCATAGGAAGTCATCATGTCCCTCGGCCTGGTGCCACCAGCCAAAGTCAACACTTAATTCCTTTTGTGTGTAGTGGACAGATCAAAATGACCATGTCTGTTCCATAAACAAAGAAGCAATAAAGTCTGGAAAGGGGGTGGGGGGGGGGGGGGAGTATATGGTCATTGGTACTTGGGTGGAAGTGGTCCCCATGTGTGGGAATTCACCTTGGGGTTTAGTGTGAGGTGTCAGACTGCAGGGGAGGGGGGCTGGGGGGCCGGGGGGCTCACAGTGATGTGTCAGTGGCTGCAGAGAAGGATCCTGCAGCTGTTGTGGTGGGAAGGGCTGCAAGCGGCAGAGGCATGAGCAGTTCAATGGACACGCGCACGCAAGCAAACACGTACACTTGCCACCACTCAAAACAAGTGCGCTTGTGTGCGCACGCGCACGCACACACACACTCACTCCAGGGTAGCCATAGGCAACATTTGATAGGCTGACACGTCATGAACTTATTTGGAAGTCAGTAATGATGCCTCATCACTTCTCAACCACATGTTCTCAGTGTGGCTTTGATACTGCATCATGGTGTTGTGATCCCTGACCGATGGCTGCTGTGCGCTGATCTCCTTCGTGGTTTGGCTGCTGTAACCAGTCTTTTCAGTCACCAACCCACACACTCAGTTGCAGCAGTTGTGTAACTTGAATTCCTCAGCTGAACTCCCCATGCAACCCATGACAGCTCTGACAGCCATGTACAACGTTAAAAGGACAGCCTGCTGTCAGGTAGGACACATGACAAACACATGCAGTCCTTCCGGCTGTGACTTGGTCTCCAACGAGTCTATGAAGCTCGACCGCACTGATGTTGAAAGATACAAGATGTTCTCAAGCTTGTCAATCGAGTAGGAACAATTTAAGGACGGGTGATCACTTGACCCTTGATGCTAGTGAAAATCATTTACTGGCTCTCGCTGAACGCAAGCCATGTATTTGATGCAAAATATTGGGGCTTTCGATTCAGAATAGCGATGAGATTCTACATTTGAGCCTTGTAGCCCGTAAGGAATCACGGAAGCTTTTAGAGTGAGACACGAAGGCACACGACTAGACTGTTCTTTTATCCTTTCTCCTCTAGCTGTCTGTCATGCTAGCACGAGCCCATGCAGCAAGGAAGGATGGCTAGCCTCAAGCTAACAACGAGACCATTTCTGTGTGTGAAATTTCTGTGGCTGTTTCCTGACTGATGTTCCCATTCTCAGTGCGCATTTGGGCTTTCAGAAGGTGTGCTCGTTTAAAAGACACTGGTAACTCGCTACATCAGTTAAATTCCACTCCCTTCCATGCTAGCCAGAACATCCTTTGAGTCGTCACTCCTCTTACCTTCAGATAGCTCCAAATCCAACTCCGCCAAATGGTCTCGAACCTCCTTTGGTAGCCCCGACAAATCCACACCCTGGTCTGCCATGACTTGAAAAATCAAATGATCAGATGTTCTATTAATATACCGCAACCTTTAGCGCAAAATACTTTCTTCAAGACATAGAACATGCATTTAAGTCGGGTAGACAATCCATTCGCACGATTGGTCCTTCCGCCATAATGGGAAGAAACTCACCCATGGCAATGAGCAGTCACGTGACGTCGATTACCACGGCTGGAACGTAAGTAGCAGTGTAACTACACGATCATGTACTTTGACATTATTTTGCGCCATCTTGCGTTTCAGGTTGTATGTTACAGCCAGAAAGGACGCAAATAAACAGCTCAGACTTGTAATCTTCTGTCAAATCAGAACATGTAGAAATGTACACCATCCAATTGTCTCAACTGGAAACCTTTCCTTTAGCAGTCTTTAGAAGCAATCAAATACATAATAACAATGTACCAATTCAACAAATGAGTGGGTTACAAAGACATTCTGATCATCAGTATGCTTTAAGTTTTCCATTCTTTAATTACTTTTTGCATGGCAAGTGCTTATAGTATTCCACTTAGACATGCATGGAAAAGTAAATATATTCATATAGTACAAATATGTACAGTACAAAGACAACTGAAAACATGTCCAACAATAGGGACTGCGCATGAACAAATCAAACCGTAAATACTGGATGCTAAACAGAAGGCTCACATTGATACCTTATTAAACTCATGTTTTCTGATTCAGTTCTGTTACTTTTATCTATGTTCAAAATGTTAGAAAAACATCATTGTAATTTCAATAAGACCAATTCAATAAGTTACTTGTTTTTGAGCTATGGACAAACCATATACATAATTCAATTTCTATGTGATATAATAACAGGGATACAATAAGTCTGACTGGACTTACATTATTATAAAAAAAGAAATGGATAACAGATTCATTTCTATGTCATCATTACAACGCAACGATATAAGAGACCTTATGTCAGGGATTTTTTAATAGTCCTGACAATAGCACGCATTACGGAAAACGTTAGAAATTAAAAAGTGCAGACGACAATTACTAACATGAAAGATGAATATAGTCTGTTTTTCCATTTCATGGGAACAAGTCTACTAAGGATTGGCAGCCGAGTGCTAGTGCTAGCTCAGGATGCTAACACAATGCTAGGTCACCATTGGGACTGTAGGAGAAGAGGTTTAGTCATGTGAGATCTGTGAGTCAAATAGTAATTGAGCCATTTATATTACGTCTATGGTATTGGTATATAAACAAGACAATGGTTGAGCAGTCTGAGTCCCTGAAAGAGACAAGATGAGGACAAATAAAAGGCTGCATTAAAACACAAAATCGACCAAAAAAACCTGCATATTTTAGTGCATTAAGACATGCCCTTTCATTTATGGTTTGAAGCCATAATATATCTGCAGGAATAAGAAGCCTTTTACTGTAAAGCAAAGACAGATATATAATATATATACCAGAAACAAAAGCATATACCTTGTTCAGGATTCAGAAAAATATTTTTTTTTACTTTAAAATCTTGTTAAAATGGGGATTCCTGAATAATTTAAGCAGTTCAGGGACTGCTATTGGAGTTTTCTTTTTTCCTCAACGCTCCAAGTCTAAAGTTGTTTGCATGCATTTCCATTAGATGGCAGTCAAAGTACTGAATCACAAAACGCTGACGTTGAGATAAGATGGTAGCATGGTCTCCCTGGTATTTCAAGGCCATTTCTTCCAAATGAACAAATAAAGCCTCTGTTCCTAATCATAGCGATCATATGGATAATGTTTTTGAAATACAAAAGTATCCTGTCTCAATTTGGTTGTAAGAGACCATGGCAATTGAATACCCAAATCATACTTGAGGGAGATAGTAGAGGCACCAATGTGATTTGTAAGGCAAAAATATTCTCCAACATTTAGTGTGTGAGTGTACAGATCAGACAAAGTGTCACTGTGAGATTGTGCCAAAGCTGATTCCCCTACCAACCCCCCTACCATCTCCACCCAAACCCATCTCCACCCTACCTCCCCTATCCCCATCTCCCTATCCCATCTCCCACCCCACCTCCCCTATTCCCCACCTCCCCCATTCCCATCTCCACCCTACCTCCCCCATTCCCATCTCCACCCTACCTCCCCCATTCCCATCTCCACCCTACCTCCCCCATTCCCATCTCCACCCTACCTCCCCTATCCCCATCTCCCCTATCCCCATCTCCACCCCACCTCCCCTATCCCCATCTCCCCTATCCCCATCTCCACCCTACCTCCCCCATTCCCATCTCCACCTTATCCCATCTTCCACCCCACCTGCCCCTGATCGCCATCTACCACCCCACTCCCCTAATCGCAGCCATCTTCCCCTCATATCCCCTCTCCACCCTTAATCTCACCGCTATCCCCAGATCTCCAACCCACATTCCCAATTCATTCCCATCCTCCAACCCCACCTCCCCATTCCCATCTCGCACCACTACCTCCCCCATGTTTCCCGATCATTACCACGCCTACCTACCCACCCCCCCCCATTCTTTCCCCCCCCCCATTCCTCACCAACCCTCCCCCCCACCCCCTTTGATTGGATCTTTGGGCATATAGAGATTGTGATTCGTCAGTGCCGGTTGTTATGGCTTATTTTGAACAGTCATTTGTACAGAGCTAAAGGCAACATGACTCATTACCCTCCGCAAAGCAGCACAGACGAGGCAGCTGTAGAGATCAATGCAGAATCTCTTTTGAAGTACCATCCTGTCCCAAGAAAGCTTGACAAACGAGACATCAGCAGCGCTTTTCGCCAGCTTGGATTCCATGAAGGGAAGGAGGGAAAAAATGTGCCAATTAACTGAGGAAGCTGCAGAGGAACACGGCAACGCTCATGCAAACCAAGCTAACAAACCAGATCTTAGTGGATCAGATTAGGAGTCAGCGCACAGCCAGGTTTTGATTCACTCTCATCATTCAGAAAACGTATCATAAAAAGAGTATGGATGAGGTAAGCTTTGGGTGAATGGCGTCTCTTACCTAGTGGTGGAACGACTTACAAAAAGGTAACATTTCAAACTCTATCATCTCGACAGTTCAACATAGCAAAAAAACAACAACTGTTATTGCGTCTTTGGAGCCACCAGCATCATCTGCGGGAGTGAGTATACGCTAGATATTCTAATGTAACGTCTGCGAGGCACCGTCTGCTCCGAAACATCTGACTCTGGCACACCATGTTTGGTATGAAGACCTCACATGACCGCCGAGTTCCCACTCGGAGCGTGTGTCTGGACGTGCGCTAGCAGGACCACAGCGTGCCCAGAAGGTGTGGCCAGAAGAAGCTCTCGCCACGACGGCACACTCAGGGGAAGCCAAGCCGGACTGAGGCTGAGGGTCAGAGGGGTGTCGGTGGGCAGCGTTGAGGGAGTGGGGGGGGGGGGGGGTGATGGGGGTTGGAGTCCAGCCCCTGTAGTCTATGGCAGAGTGAACAGGAAGGTCTCTGTCCCAGCTCGCTGCTGCAGCTCCAGGCCAAAGCAAGATGGCGTCACAGCAAATGGGGCCAAGAGAAGGCCTTTTTAAAAATGTATTCCTTTCTATCACTTTGTCTGTCTGGAGTGAGCTCAAACTCCTCTCTTGTCCTTATGGGTGGTGTGTGTGTACGTGTGTGTGTGTGTGTGTGTGTGCACTAGTGCCTAGTCCTGGGCAGAAGGCTTGCTCATCATCTAGCGGCCGACTGAGACTGTGTGGCCATGATGACATGCGAGCTCTCTCCCCGCTGCTGGTGCCGGTTCTGGCTCTGGTGCTGGTTCTGGTGCTGGCCCATCCCTGTCAGCACAGACATGGCCACGGCCTCGGCCGCTGCCCGCGCGCTCATCCCGTTGGGGCCAGCCGAGGGACTGATGGCCAGGGAGCTGTGCTGGATGACGGGGGCGGGCGAGCCTGTTGGCTCGGACGAGTCCTTCATGCTGTCCTCTGCTGCTGTACCATAGACGGGGGTGAGGGGGGTGTGAGGGGAGGGGAAGGAGAGGGTTAAACACCCACACCATCTGTCCTTTATTTCAACCCACCAACCCAACTCTGCACCCCCCCCCCCCCCCGCCGCCCCACCACCTCCAACTAACCACTTAGCCATCACAAACTAGAGAATTAAAGAAAATCAATGAAAGGGCCAGCTGTTTTTGCTGTGTTTCAGCTTGTGGAGCCCTAGATGCTGAACTCACCAAGGTAGGCAGTCTTCTTCTGCAGGGTGGTGACAGGACAGTCCTTGTGGGCCAGCAGCAACTGCTTGAGGTGAGCCACCTCGTTCCGCAGTAGAGACACTTCATTCTGGGGGTGGAGAGAGAGAGAGTGTGTGTGTGTGTGTGTGGGAGGGAGAGGAGGGAAAGGTCATTAAGGGGCATTCGATCCAAACTGTACTATATAGCCTGGGACGGGTAGGTATTTAAATAGGGAGCCATGGTTGAAGGCCAATGAACAGTATTTATAGACACTACAGACGCACACATACGTACTCACCGAGAGGGAAACGTTCATGGAGCTGAGCTCCTCTGCTTTCTTCTCCAGGGAGTTGACCCACACCTTGCGTTTCTGCCGGCAGCGAGAGGCGGCTGCTCGGTTCCTCTCCAGGAAGCGCTGCCTCCGCTCGTCTGGATCGTCCTCCGCTGTCCGCCGCCGCCGCCCGCCGGTAGGCTGGGCTGGAGACACCTGAGGGCGGGGAGAAGGGGCGGGGAGAGGAGCAGAGAGACGCTTCAGATCAGAAATCCAACGAGCGTAGTTGACTGAGTGAGATGAGCTGAACTTGAGAAGAGAACCTTGCATGTGTGTGTGTGTGTGTCTGACCTGGGGCTGGGCAGGAGACGGTGCGTCTGGGTGCTGCACCAGCAGCTGGCTCTGCTCAGCTCTTTGGGGCACCATGGGACTGTGGCCCAGAGCCACGCCCCCCAGACCGTGACCTGAGGCCGCCTGGTGGGCCAGCGCTGCCTTCAGTCTCTACAGGACAGACAACCACCAGAGAACAACATCAACCACCCACACTACATATACAAACACAGTGTTCAGCCAGAGGGAAATATCGGGGAAGGATAAAAGGGAGAGAAAATAATAACAAACAAGACCGACACAGAGCAAGGGTTAAAAAGAAGAGAGAGAGAGACAGTGAGAGTGAGAGACAGTGAGAGTGAGAGTGAGAGAGAGACAGTGAGAGAGAGAGAGAGACAGACAGAGAGAGAGGAGAGACGACTACAGGGAGAGAGAGCAGAGACAGCTTGAGACAGAGAGAGAGAGAGAGAGAGAGAGAGAGAGAGAGAGACAGTGAGACAGTGAGAGAGAGAGAGACAGTGAGAGAGAGAGAGAGACAGTGAGAGAGAGAGAGACAGTGAGAGAGAGAGAGACAGTGAGAGAGAGAGAGAGAGAGAGAGAGAGGGAGAGAGAGACAGTGAGAGAGAGAGACACAGAGAAAGAGACAGTAAAGCAGAGAGAGACATAAAGCTCAACCGTCGCTCACCATCTTGGCCTCTAGGTGGATGTTGTAGCCAGAGGGGGAGTTGGAGCCACTACTGTTGCCCCCCAGGGGAGGACCAGGGATGCCGGGAATGTTGGGCACCATACACATGGGCCGAGCCAGCTACAGACAGGACACACACTTTAACAACTGCAGCTGTCACTGGTGCGGGCGGAGGGACACACCACTTGTTGTGAGAGGAACTTGACAACAAAATCTGGTTTTGGAAAGGTAAACTCCAAAGGTTCAAGGCTAAACTTAGCAGCTGTGGTTTTGATTGCGACAGATATTTGGTGGCACATCCCAGCTTTCTTTTGGTGCTTTGTGGTTAAAAACCCCAAAGAAATGCTTGAGAGCCACAACATCCAGCTGTGATCTGATCACTGGAAGTAAATATAAATAGAAAGAAATCTCCACTCACAGCCACAACATTCCACCAGAAACCCTTTCATGAAAATGCGGACAGGCTGAAAGTGGCGTGCGTAGTGACTCGTTCTACGTTGATACCCACACAAACCAGCACTGTCAGTGTTCTAAAGCAAACTGTCGTTTCAAGATCCAAAGCCTAAAGAGGAGCCTCAGTACTTACAGATATGACAGAGGGGACGGGGCCAGGGAGGACACTGGGGTGGTGCATCATCATGGGGTAGTGACTGGTGGGAGACCTGCAGGCAGGAGGAGCACAGCAGGGCTATGAGTGACAGCAGAGCCATGGTGGGGGGGGGACAGTAGCTCCAACCCCCATCCTGACTGGCCTCACTGAGGCCTCCTAAAGCCCTCCTCCACCTCGCAGCCCTCGGCACCCTGGGGCCACTTACCCAAGGGTGCGGTTGGAGGGCGGCGTGGGAGTGATGACTGAGGTGGGCGAGGGCATGGTGGGCTGCAGGGCGTCGAAGCCCAGGTGGAGGGGAAGCGAGCCGGGCCGCACGATGGTGGGGGTGGGGGCGGAGCTGACGGCAGGCCGGGGGGGCGTGTCCTGGAGGAGCAGGGGAATACAGTGAATCTGCAGTCAGGGGAGTCTCTACAAGAAGGACTCAATACAACGTACAGGATAGTTCGGTTCAAAACCAATCTAATTTGATTGTGCGGGTGTTTAAGCAGTTGTTAAACCCAAAACAACTCAAATCAAGTGTGTGTGACCACTTTCCTCTGCTACCCCCTCTGCTACCCCCTCTACTACCCCTTCCCCACCCCCCCTCCCTCCCCCTCCCCTACCTTTCCTCTCACCAGGGACTCCCTATTGCTGTCCGACATGCTGGACATGGAGTCTGGGCTGCCCGGGGGGGAGGAGTCAACCTCCACAGGCTCCTCCTCCTTCACCTTCACGTCAGACGGCGTCTGCAGGCTCATGTCCAGGGCCACGGAGTGGGGAGCTGGGAGCTGGAGTCCAGGGGGAGGGATGGAGAGAAGAGGGACACAACATAGATGAGGATCAGTGCACAGGAAGGACAGACGCTGCTTGGAAGAGCTGGGTCCATAATCTGCATCATACATACACATGCACACACACACATGCTAAACCCCCCTGGCTCTCATCCATCCCCTCATCCCATCCCATCACTCACAGGGTTTTTGGCCCTCTTGTCATCATCCTCTTGGGCCTTGCGGAACTCCTGCTCGAAGGAGCTGGCGATCTCGTTAAACAGGCCCACCTCCTCGCAGTTTTTCAGGAAGCGTGTGGGAGTAGGTGTCTGGTCTGCCAGGGCAGGGAGACGCACAGAAAGATCCTTTTTTGAAAGACGTGTTTCAGCCTGTTTTCACACATGCTAATGACCTCATGCAACAGCCTGTGGGCATGTTAGTTAACTACATGTCAAATTCATACTTGACTTAGTTCAGAGGAAATTCATCGTCAGAGGACGTTATCATTGTCAGAACAATGACGCATTTGGCCCAACTCTACTGAACTGGCACAACAGCCTAACTTCCCCACCCCGTTAACACAACCCCAAACAATAGAAAGAGTAGAAGTTGAATATTCTTAACTCACTGGGAGACAAAGTACCTGCGATAATGACAGAGTCAGTCCTGGCAGGGCCGAATTTGAGCGTCATCTCGTGCTTGTGCTTGTGCACGGCCAGGTGGTCCTCGTTGGTAAACCGCTAGAGCAAGAGGAAAATGGAGGACAGATAGAGGAGGGGGGGGAGAGAAAAGGGAGGGGGAGGAGAGAAAAGGGACGGGGTGTGAGAGAGGAGCACATGAACATCAAGGCGATAATCGTCTCAGCCTGAAGACTTTAGGGACAGACGAGAGCGGTAACCTCTGTATCAGTTTGCACTGAATCCTCATTGTGTTTCTGGGGATATGAACACATGTACGCTGTGTGTGGACGCGTGTGAAAACAAAGGGGTTTTGTTGAGCATTTCATCCACAGCGTTAAGATCATTCAAGGCATATGCCTTGCTGCTGACAGACTTTCACATGTGGGTTTAAAATCCGCAACGAGGAAATCAGTTGATATGGCCTCTGTGTGAAACTAAACTTGATTTGCATCGATGAGATCTTTAGATGACCCATTTCTTTGCTGTGAATGTGCAAAGATGCAAAGCAATATTGGGCACAAACAAGCAAGTAGCTACCTGCTTCATTGTTACGAGTTGCAGCCAATGCAGGATAAAAAGCTTGATTCCTGTTTGCTGTCAGATTTGGTCCGTTTAGCAACAGCATGTGCATGTTCTGCTTTGTGTGCCTGTGATGTCCTCGCTAGAGATCCAACTCTCTCTGTTCTTTCTCTCGCTCCACCTCCCTCTTCTCTTTCTCTCTCCCTCCTTCTCTCTGTCTGTCTCTCTCCCTCTTTCTCCCTCCCTCTCTCTATCCCTCCCTCGCTTCCTCCCTCTCTCTCTCTCTCCCTCTCTCCCATATGTTAGAATGCACATAGGAGAGGTAGAGGTGAGGAGACGTGGGAGGACGAAGCGAGGCTGAAGATGAGGCTGAGACTGAGAACGAGGCTGAAACTGAGGACGAGGCTGAGGACGAGGCTGAGGACTTGGCTGAAACTGAGGACGAGGCTGAGGACAAGGCTGATACTGAGGATGAGGCTGAGACTGAAGACAGGGCTGAGGACTGAGCTGAGGACGAGGCTGAGACTGAAGACAGGGCTGAGGACGAGGCTGAGACTGAAGACAGGGCTGAGGACGAGGCTAAGACTGAAGACAGGGCTGAGGACGAGGCTGAGACTGAAGACAGTGCTGAGGACAGAGCTGAGGATGAGGCCGAGGCCTCAGCAGCCGCCGTCTCCCTGCTGCCTATTTCTGGCAGCATGTCACAGTTACAAGTTCAGTGGTGAGAGAGCGCCGTGGAAACACAGTCAAGTGTCCACTTATTTTTAGAACGAGCGACCGGCAGCAGCATCACCAATACAAACCACTGTGTCTCCCAGACTGGGCAATCCAGCCAGGAAAGAGGAACTTTTCTAAAAAGGACATATCATGATGAGTCTGGTCCCTGGTCTAGTTTCTACACACAGTGGATTGACAGCTATTATTAGGGAGGACTTGTTGCAATTGCTAACTTGATGAAAAGTATCTTGACAGGTAGATAGGACCTCAAGTCTTGGCATTCTGCTTCTGTGAAGGCCTCGACTCCCAGTCCTTTGCTGGCATGCTCTAGACAGACTAATGCGTCTGAATATCAAAGAGCTGACGTGAAAGGAGAAAGCGCTTCTCTGATAGACACAGGAGGTGAAGGCTTAACGTTTGCAGGCAGGATCCGTTGCTTCGTAATAAAAACGACATTGTTGTCAACCAAAGCTTTCGGGGCCCCCCTTCTAAAAGCTCCAGAAACAAGCCTAGCCGCCCCGACCAGGAGTGACCCGACCCCAGACGGCGCCGAACCCAAGCACGGCCCGTCGACCAGGCCGTCCACGCCGTCGTTCATTCCAAGTTCTCCAGTTCCTTTGGCTCCATCCTTAAATGAATCATGCATCATCCACATTAATGATAAATGGGAAGATGCTTACGTTGCCGACGCAGGTCGGCTGGAAGAGGAAACGTGTAAGCGGTAACGCCGGCGGGGACGGTGGCGGCGGCGTCCCCACACGTTCAGGGGGAAGGAGAAAGGCCATCGCATGCATTATTGAGGCCCAGATGCATGTTGTTGTGTGGGTAGGACAGGACGGCAGGGAGCACACCTGCTGTCAGCAGGAGGAGAGGAACAGAGAGCAGGGCAGGGCTGCTACAGGGGGGCTGTGAGTCACAAACACTATGGAGAGAATCGCATCCAACACTTCTGGTGTCGACCAGTGATCTTCATCACGGTTATGCTTTAACAGGCTGAAGAGGATTTTGTTTGCAGTCTCACAACCCCAGACAGCTTAGTAAGACAGCCATGACGAACGTAGTCACACTTTGAGACTCCCCTCCTCTCTCCTCTGCGTTTGATTCATTTTTCTATCCAGGGTTACGAGTCTTATTGAATCAGCCAGAGCCTCTGAAGAGCCGTGTTCCTGGCATGTGCGTGTGTTGTCTGCAGCTTGTCTGACTCACCTATGTGGCTCTAAACACTGTCTGCAGGCCGTTTGGAGTCGAGGAAGACAGGTTGAAACAATAACTGGGGCCCGCTTACTCACCTGTGAGTCATTGGCTGCCACCACGCTAGCATTGTTTGTTTCAGAGGAGCACAAGCTCGCACTATCAGTGTAATCTGTGCCGCCGCCTCAGCTCCAGCGGCGGCTGTTCACGAGGGCGACCAGAGAGGAAGGAGAAGTGGCCGTGTGAACCGCTCAACAGCTGAACGCAAACAGCATGAGGATGAAAACAGGCGCAAACCCTCATGCTATTGAACCCAACGCTATTACCAGGAAACTTCACGCGACCGTAAAGAAATGAGGGTTAACAGCCAATCGCAACTTGAGCTTGTGGGGGGGAAAGGGCGGGGGGGGAGCTGAACCGTAAAACGGGGGGCAGTAAAGATAAACAAGCGTAAGTGTCTATGTGGTTTACACAGCATATTACATTCAACTACTGCTAAGGCTACACGCATGCAGACAGACAGACAGACAGACCTGTAACCCTAGACACGAGAGAGAGAGAGAGAGAGAGAGAGAGAGAGAGAGAGAGAGAGAGAGCTCACCTGTCCACAGCCGGCAGCGTTGCACACAAACGGTCGGTCGTCCCCCATCTTAGCAAAGAGCTTGCAGTGTAACTGCGGAAGAGTAGAAGAGGAGAACATTGTTGTGTGGGGGGGGATTTTCTTTTCTTTTATTTCGAAATCCGTTCCCGGCAACAACAAAAGCAGGGATGCTGTCGCTGGTGGGAGCCTCAGTCGGTGTAGGAAGGAGATTCTAAAATAACCTAGGCCAAAAGGAAAACACACACACACACAGGCAGCAAGATGAAGTTTCCCTGGT
Source organism: Plecoglossus altivelis (assembly GCA_036571765.1). NCBI lineage: Eukaryota > Metazoa > Chordata > Actinopteri > Osmeriformes > Plecoglossidae > Plecoglossus > Plecoglossus altivelis. The sequence goes on along the minus strand of BROE01000021.1, from coordinate 16,343,557 downwards.
GATACTTCCTTTACACAGAGGGCTTCTGGGATAGCCAATGAGGCACATCTTACAAAGGAGAAGGACGTTACCGTTTGCACAAGACATCTCCCTCTCTCTTGCTCGCTCGCTCGCTCACCCTCAAACTCTCCCTCCCTCACTCTCAAACTCTCCCTCCCTCTCTTTACCTCTCCGCCACCCCCATCTCTAGGCTCCAAGTGCCCCTTACTCCATCCCTCCCTCCCATTCTGTTTTTCATCGCTCAGATCACCACTATATACATCTCCAATCCCTCTCTGCCCCTTCTTTACCTACTTCCAGAAGGACTATCCTCTCTGATTCCACAGCTCAAATATCTTCAGCAGAACACTCTGTGACTCCCTCCTCTCCTGTCCTCCCCTCCCTGCCTCCCTCCCTCTCCTCTCCTCTCACCCCAGAGTTCCTCACCCACGTCCTCACCCTCACGCCCAACAAGAAGGGAAAGGAGAAACCCTATCACATTCCCAGAACTCTCCTTCCAACAAACTGGGCTTGAAACTGTCCAGCTGGTGTGTTGTGTTCAGAACGGTGCGACGGGCTACGTCCTCTGCGACGCCATTCTCCAACCCAAGACAAGTTCCAACCATGTTCAGTTAGCCATCGCTAGGCTAGCTGTACAGGCTAACTGAACAGAAAGGGCAGAATCCTGAGGCAGACTCGGTGCCCCCCCCCCCCCTTTCCCCCCCCTTCTCCCCCTTCTCACCTACTCTCTCCAAGCACATGCTGTTGACAGAAGCTCCATACGCACACGCCAGTGTTTGGTTTGTCCTCCTCTTGACAGTGAAGTGGAACTTCTATAACCTAACGTGGTGCAGTGCTGCTAGAGCCGGTCTGATTCGCTCCAACTTCTGCTGGTTAGCAGCTGCTGGAAGCTGCTGGCGTCAGTTCCCTCGCTCCCTAGTTCCTCCTCCTGTTCCGTTAGCTGTTTCTACCTCCCCCTCCCTTTCTCTCATTCGAGCAAAGTTCCACTTGAAGATGGGTCAGGATGTTTAGAAAAATAACTTGGTCATTAAATTTACATGCGGGTGGGAGGGTGTTGGATAGGCGAGCATTAAAGTTGCAGCACTCCCGACTGGCTCTGGATGACGTCCGGTAAACTATTACACAACTCCGTCTCAACACCCAGTCGACACTGAACCACCTGAACACAACCTAAGCCTGCTACTTTCCTTCCCCTTCGACCACAACAGCACCTGGTATTATGTTTAATGGCGCAATGATGCTAATGAAAGGATAATTGAGCTGCATTGTCATGAGACAGGCGTAGAAGCTTGCCATGTAATGACCACTGTTTTACCAAGACTTGGCGGTGGTTTTGAAACCACTGCTTAACATAATCGAGTGGCAGAAAGTGGGCTACTTCTACTGCTGGCTGGTGGCTACATGTCTCCCAGCGCTGCAGTCTCACGGTCCCTTCCTTCCTCTCTTTCTACTTGGATGACGACAGTTGGCCTGTGCCGACACATGATTTCTGGAGAGTTGCACAGACAATCATGTGGTCAGGGGCGGGGACAGGAACAAGGGTTGTATCTTTACTCGCTGCTCCAATTCTTTATTGGTCAAAAGAACAAACGCACACAAAAAACAAGGGGGAAAAAAAGAATCAACTAAAAATAAAAAGATGCCGCAGCATGTTGTTTGCGTGTAAGCGGCTAATCTCTGTCCCGCGGAGATGAAGGGAAGGGCTGTTACAGGCGGAGCTGCAGGAAGACTTGACCTCGGAGGAGGACCTCACAAGATCTTCCAGAGTGCAGCCAGCCGGCTGGAGGCAGGGCCCTCACACGCAGCTTCCAATCCACTCTGTCTATTTGGGCAGAGCGGGTGCGTCTACACGCCAGATCCACCGCCACCTCGTTATACCGTGGGTGTGGACGGGGCCGGGGAAACGGCCACATCTGGAGGGAGACAAGCTGAGCAGACCTCAGGGGTTTACTTATGATGCAATAATAAACACATCAATTAGCAGGCTGGCGCTGAGACGAAGCACAAACTACTGCGTGGATTCCACCCTCTCTGACAACAGTCTGCAGTCTAACCTTTTAAAGGAGAAGCTGACTGACTTCAGATGTACCTTGATGCAGGCTGGAACCACTGATGTTCTGATACACCTGCCATGCTGTAACAGACATGGGCTGAATATTCAAAATATTCAACCCATTAGACATGGGTTGAATATTTTATATATAAGTATATATATATATATATATATATAAAACTACCTATGGTCTACTTATTTTTGCCTCCATTTCTCCAAGGTGACATGGAGACGTCACAGAGGTGGCCTGGTTCCAGTCTGGAGTCCTGCTGTTCACTTGGATTTCTCCCACTCAGCAGGTGTGCGGGAGCGAGTCCCTGCTATAATCAGCCGCAGGCCTGCAGTGTTTGAAGCGGCCTGCTAGGAAACTGACTAAACAAACCGTATTAATAGCTCCCGCTGCAGCCAGGGCCATGGAATCTGAGGCTTGAGTTGCCAGAGGGTAGGGGAGACCCCACAAAAGAGAGGAAGGGAGGGAGAGAAACAAAAAAAAAAGAGAAGGAGGGACAGGGAATGGGAGGGTCGTGGATTGGTATGGGGGGGATCAAGGCTATTTGGTGGCGTGTAAGTGAGGTGCAGGAGATCTGTGGGTTGGGGGGCTTTGATGAGGACATCTAGGCTGCTGGGTGTGTACAACAGCCAATGCGCATTCATGGAACCAACGTTAACCTGATATTTGCGAAATGGAACAAATGAAACCCGATATGCACGTCTGCCTAACTAAAATAGTAAGCTAAAGCCGTGCAGAGCAGACAGAAAGCAGGACAATGCAGGACCCATCTTTTTTTCTGAAAAGCAGGAACACCTGCTTGTGAAAGGCAAAGCCAAAGTGGGTTTTGATGCCGTAACTTTTACAAACAATACAGCTTTTAAACTGTGTCACATAAGTTCCAAGTTATGAACAAATGGTAAATGTGGTCATGGCTTTTATCACCATGTGTCTGCTACAATTACATAGGGTGGTTTACACATGAAGAGGAAGCATAGTCCTGGGCTTGTCTACACTACAGTTCAATGGAGAGGGAGCCATTGAACTTGAATCCATGTCTTGGCTTGGAAACCCAAGCCCAACGTGTAGCTCGTATGACATGAAATCAGAGGCCAACATTTGGTAATTCTGCCTATTTCTATCTATAAAAATGAGAAGTGTTTGTCAGTGCCTGTCGAAACATATCTTCATTATAGGTTCTACTGCTGCCATTTCGTCTCCTTTTTTTTTTTTCTTTTTTTTTTTACATTGACGTGATAGAATGAACTGCAACCCAGCCAAAATGATGACCTACATTCCCAAGGACTGTGGTGACAAGCTCAGGGATGCAAAGAGGGACGTTCAAGAGCTCAAATTGCAATAATCAAGATTCCTCATCCAACTTAACAGACAAAACAAATACCACTGATTACAAGCATCTTCTACATGTCAATAATTGTAATTGCTCTTGATTGACCTCTGGAAAGCAGTATACCAAACTATGATTGTCTGTCAAGGCAATGAACAAGCATATTTTCAGATATTCCCCAAGATTCAAATATAAACATTAGTTTTATCCTCAAGTAGTAATTGAACTGCCTTTCCTTCTTTAGTCAACCACACAAATATGGTTTGTGTGTGTGTGTGTCTGTTAATGCCACATAGCCAGACCTGCTTTATGTCCAGATTCTACAACCCGTACTATCCCTTATTTTACAATATGTTACCATTTTTACTAGCAATGTATATCAAATCACTTTTCATTTGTACGTGTTTCAGCGAATTGACACAGCTGAAACTTCCAGACGCTGATTTACAAAGTTTGCCTTTAGTCTGCTACTGTGTTAGCAGTGAAATATCTTCTTGCACACGAGCCAATTTAGACCCTGCCTTTTCCCGTACGAGACCGCCCCTGCTTTACAACTATTGGTCATACGCATATCAATCAGCAATATCTTGACCCTGTATTGCTCAGTAACATGTCAATGAAATCCAACATCTAATGTAATTGGCTAAAAGCGGTTTCTGTCAAGGAATAGAACTTTCCCTGCTTTCTCGCTAACAACAGGCCCCTACTGTCGGTATGGAGCATAATGTGCACACAAGTGCAGTTTGAAACCCTAGTCAACGATCATTAATATAGCAAATGACAACAGGAGCATGGAAATAGTCAGTACGTTATTTAATGCCATGAATCCATGTCTGTTTAATGCTGCTTAATGAGGCATAAAATAACGTTATTACTTGCTAGCAAGCTCGTTAGCATCCTACTATGCAAGCTGGTATTCGAGTACGAGCGAGACGACACTAGCACTTTTGACAAGTATTCGCCTCTCATAATATATTCCGAATATTGAAACTAATAAACAACTTCTACGAACAAATGACATCACTTTGTTATTCTTTGGCCTGAATTAAACGCTTGTTGTTAATTTAAACTGTAAAAAAAAACTGTTTACAAACTCACCTTTGCGCCCTCTCTCTCCCTCTCTCTCCTCTCTTCTCTCCTGGAATTTGACACTCCCCTCCTCAAATCATCGCGAGGTTTTACGTCCGGGTTTTTAAACCCAGGTCTGAGTGAAATACAGTACAAAATACAGTATACCATACAGTATATATTACAAAACGTGCAAATTTTAATAATTCATTATAAGAGAACGCAATTAGAGCACTATTAGAATTGGACCAGATAACACGTAACTAATAGTGGAGGGTCACATCAAGGTGTTACTCAGTCATTCCTATACCACATTATGCACAGAATATGAAACTGATAGAAATGACACAAATCCATAACCCCGGAAGCAAATTTGACTCAGGGATGTACTAAATTAATGCAATTCAATCAAATCACAAGACCTCTGTAGTTGATAACATCTTAATATGCCCTCGACAATCTCTGTCTAATTGAACATGATTTCATGTATCAAATGATGATGAAATTATGTCTGTGCTCTCCAAATACCAAAGTCTATTTAGTAATTTAGTACTTGAAAATTCCCATGAACAGAAATTCACATGCATTAGTCATATCGGGCAAATAAAAGATGACAACTAAATTCCAGACCAAAAGTCAAACAGAAAGTGTACTTTTCAACATTATGCCTAAGGGGAACTTCCCAATAGCCAGTCTTTCTGAGTCAGTTTGAGACAGAGTGTTTACCCATCATGTTGATGATAAATTCTCAGCTCATTTGTTTCGTTTGCAAATTGTGTTGTTCCCATTTCTGTTTCCTGTGAAGGAGGAAACTATGTCTTTAATTATGTATCCAGTCCCTACGATCAAGTCTTGCATAACCAGTGGCTTGGTTCCAGTCTCTGGCAAGTCTGTGTTCAGCCTATTGTGCAGGAGAAGTACATTAGTAATAATCTACCTGAAAGAGCTCTTCCATCTTGATTAAGTTCTGGTTAAGTTATCAATGAGTAAACTCCATAGGTATAGACTACAGCATGTTTATGGACAGTAACTACATATCAGTCAGTGAGTGAGTATGACTGTAACCACTGTGTTTAAGGTATCATGGAAAAGGGGCCTTTTTACAGTGTTGTTTTAGTTTCCTTCCTGAAATTCTCAACCTTTCTTGTCTCACTGGAAACGAACGTCCTGTGTTGGAACAAGGGACAACAATGAGCCTCTGGAAATTACAACAAAAAAACACATGACTCTACATGGGGGATTCAAAAGAAGTTGGTTACGATTTGCATTTAAACCGGGTGACTGATAACTGAGGAATAGCTAAGGTAATACAGTAATATGATATGTGAAAGGGTTAACTGTGGTGGAAGGGTTGAGAGTGTAAAAACTTTGTCATTTGTAAGTAAAGGGTTTCCAACATGTCTGAAGCCTACATTCATTCATTAAGGTTGCTGCCGGGTAATCATGTTGACGGATCATTGACTTCTAACTATAAACTAGCGACACCTTCTGGACAGTTAAAGAATAAAACGTGATCAAACTAATTAACGATTCAACCTAAATTATTTTAATGATTATAAACGAGGATACGATTAACATTGTTTCTTTTCTTAGTTTCATAAATATTTGTAGAATTAATTTAACGAAAGAGAAGAAAACACTGTACAGAAGGTAATCAGGAAAAGTATTTACTGCTTAAAGTCAATCTAAAGGAAAAAAGCATTTAGCGGGTGTACATCAATGTTGCTATGACACAAATCAAGGAGCAATGTATATTTACACATCTGCAAAACGAGCAAGTTGAAATATGTTTTTTTTTTATTCCACTACAAACATAAGTACATTGTTAGAGATTATCTTTAAAAAACAATGAACACTTCCACTTATCATGCCATTTCACAATGTCTAATATTTAAACATTTGTCTAAAATCAACAATTATAAAAGGAACATGTCATGGTTGCTGGTAACCTTTTTTAAAGTAACATTAAGTATGCAGTGCTAAAGTTGGAGGAGTGAGCACCATTAAACTGATAAATAGTAAATAACACAAGAGTAACATGAAACTAAAGAGTACGCCTACTCAAATCAAAATGACATTTTGGATACTAAAACACTGCAAATGTTCCAGTGTAAACTGTACCTTTTCCTGTCAACGTGAAGCTCACAAATTCTAAATCAACACGCAAATGTCCACGTTTGACTGAGAGGCATATGGTATACACAAGTTCAGTCAAGTAAATGCATGATACAGATGACTCTATGTAACAAACACTGAGCTGTCTGAAAATGTTACAGGCATTGATATGGCAAAATGGAAACAGTTATACCTGGCACACTCAAGTGATATCTAGAGAAGAGCAAAGCTGCTAGTTTCCTCTCTCATAAACACATTCTTAGTGGTTGTTACTCTAAAAAGGGACGGAATATAAACTAAAGACAACTCTTTTTGACAACAGGTTTACATTGCAACCTGCTCGCTTCATTCTGCAACTTTTCTAGTGATTGCGAGTACGGTCCCGTAGACTCGTAAAGGAAAAGAAAGAAAAAAAAAAAAAGAGTCGGTAAATAACAGACTCACAGACATGTACGCACATTCAGCACGCATGAATGGCAATCAACATCACTCCTACTGCAGACGCACGTATACACATTAAGAGCTACTTCCCCCATGCTTCTGTCCGATCCATGGTGGGAATTACTGGACAGATTGGATCCTTTGACATGAACATTTCCCATTATTAGCTGTAAGTGATGTTACTGCAATAAGACAAACAGTCTAATGGTTAGACAGTCATGTCCCTGAAGTTCCTCTCAGTCTCTCAGCAGTACGTACTCTTTAACAGACTCCGGTAGAGGAAGCTCTTTGACAGCCATGGGGAGGAACCGCACGCCGAGGCTCTGTCGGACAGTGAATCGGGCCAGGCTGCGAAGGGAGGGGGCCTGGGCCACCATGCTGGTGAGCCGGGCCAGGAGCTGGGGATCCTTACTGAGCTCCCGGGGGAGGGTGCCATCGGCCCGGCGGATCTCAAACCGCCCAGCTGCCCGACACAGCAGCTCCAGACATTCCTCCTCCTGCTCTGTGCCAAGGCCCCGAGCCAGCAGGGCCACCAGCCTGGAGATTGGCGTCTGGCCCTTCAAGTTGGTGACGTGGACCTGGGCACCGTACTCCAGCAAGACCTTGACACTCTCAAGGTTGCCCTTCATGGCGGCCCAGCTCAGGGGGGTGTCATTGTTGTAGTCACGAACGTTGGGACACGCTCCGCTCTCCAGCAGGGCTCTCACGCACTCCGGGTTGTCCTTGAAGGAGGCCCAGTGCAACGGCGTGTCCTTGTTGCCATCGAGGGCATTGGGCTGGGCACCATACTCCAGCAGGAGCTCCACGCAGGCTTCATCCTTCTCTGCAGCATAGTGCAGCGCGGTGCGGTTGTAGCCATCCAGGGCGTTTACCTGATCGGGAGACAACGCGAGGAGGGGGAAGGGTTGGGAGTGGAGGAGTTTACTCCTCAGGTTGTTTGATCCTGGCAATTCATTGATTGAAAGTGTGTGTAAGTGTAGAATGTCAGTTTCACACAGGTGAGTTGGTCGTACCTCTGCACCTTTCTCTAACAGCAGCTCCACGCAGTCTGCATCTGCCACCATACAGGCACAGTGCAATGGCTTCAGGGTGCCATGCATGCGGTTCACATCAGCTCCCTGCCATGAAGAGAAAAAATGGCAAAACGTCTTGTAACAACGGACAACAGAAAACAATCGACGCAGTAAGACTTGAGCCTTGACACCAACACACAGAAAGACCAACAGACATACTCTGCGAATGAGATCCTCCACGTTGTCGTGTGGGAAGGAGCGGATGGCTGCAATAGTACGAATGAGTCGCTCGGACAGCGAGTATTTACTCTGAATGCTTTGCATGATATACCACATAGTAGAGCTCATGTGGAACTGAGGAACATGGCACCCGGGAAGGGTGACACCACACCACGCTGGGGACCCGAGGGTGTAGTTCCGGACTGGAAAAAAAAATCAAAATCCTATTATTCTTAACAACAAAAAAATTTGATTTCGACAAAAGAGCAGAAAATGAGGTCCAAGGACGTTCCATTTGCCTCTACACTCAAAAGTAATTATCTTGACATGAACATGATTTCAGTTATAAAACCTGGCACGATCGTTAGTTAGCGATCAAGATCTGTCACCCCCCCCCCCCCAAAAAAAAAGACTAATTTAGTTAGGTAGCATAAAAAGCCATTGATCGTGCACACTAGTAAAAGAAAATATATTGTTGTATCTATCTAGTTAGATGAACAAAGTAGTATGATAGCTTCCTAGAGCTAACTACCTTCCAAGCATTACATTAGATATAACCTACCTTGAACAACCTGGTACGTTTACAGTCTAAAAAAAGTAAACTGCCTGACCATTCTGGGCCGTTGTGCATGGATTTCACACATCCAAACTACTGCATATCAAGTTAGCATGGTAACCGTATCCCCTTGACGTCGCATTAACGTTTACATTTAGACTAGCTAGTGTGCCACTGGAGCGTGTCTAAAGATTTTCATCATTACAGCGAGCTAGCTCTAGCTTGTACATTTCAGTTTTTCTAGCTAGCTATGCTAGCACTAGCGAGAACACAAGCTAGTCTATTAATGTGGCAGAGCTATCTGTGCAAAGTCAGCTGGCTGCATTACAGTAGTTACGATTTAAAGCGTGCACTATATAGAAATACGTTGGTGAATGTATATGTTATGTCTATTTGATAGAGTCACAAACCGTATTCAAATTGGTTGACGAGTAGCTTGCTTGCTAACAGATTGTTTTGCTCGTCTGCTGCTTGACATAAACACGGAAGCGCCTATGACGTCGCTGTCGACAACGCCCACCAGATCCTGTCAATGCAACCATGTTTTATATAGCTTTATATTTTGTATTTGAATAATGGAACGCATCCTGTGTATTTGGATCCTGGCATAAGAGCAAATTTAAAACAGGCATCAGGCATGTCCTGTACTGTTGCTTTTCTCCTAAAATAGGCATCAGATGGCCCCGCACGTAACGCTACATGCCAAAAATACCTTCCCGTGAACTACGCCGGTCACTGTAAAAGGTCGTCCCATGGGTTTGAAACTTGGGCTGTTAAGATTAATGTTACTCCCGTCTGCCAATACTACTGTTGCAAAAAAACAATTCTCGTATCCATGCATAAAATATGGGACACAGTAGCCAAATCAAAATAATTTATTTTTTTGTGACATTTCATACAGTTCTAGAATTTAGTGTCTCAAACACTTAAATCAATCCATTACTATATATCTTCTTTTGCACCCAACCCAAAAATAAACAGAAAATAACCCAAACATTATGGAGGAAAAAAAAAAGCTATTCCTGTTGATTTTTGCAAGCTTGTCAACATCAATATCGTTTCTGTAGGTTTCTAAAATTATTTCACATTACTCAAGAGTAAGATTCTTTTTAACAAGTTAGTGCATTTATTTCATTACACTAGATCACTAGCTGCTCAAACTCATTAATGAAAAACAAATCTGCCCCAGTGATTGGTTACTCATTTACTGCATTACTAAACCGAAAGTCAATGCATCAAGTATTCTCAGCGGAAATCTCAAACAATATACAAATGTCATATGCGTGATTCTTTGCCAATGCGATTTCACACAACTTTGGGGAAACCAGCCTACCAAGATTGGAAAAGCGTTGCACAGAAGGATTAAAATAAATACAATTTTTAAAAGCAATACATAACGAGTCAAACTTCAATACTAGGTCAAATCTGTCCTTTGTTGAAATTAAACAGCAAACTCACCCTAAAAATAAAAAAAACGCCCCCAAAGAACTGTGGTGGATACCTGTTTTTGACAAACGCCTCACCCTGGAAGTTGTTCCGCACTAGAACAAATACATTCTCAGACACCGCTAGTTAAGGGTTAATACAATATAGCATAGGCAACTACTCCCCTACAGTTTTAAAGTCCCGTTACCACGACTACATCTCTTAGCTGAACTCAATGATGACTCAACCTATCAAGTCCACTATGATCATAGACAGCTGGCACATAGCACATGGAAATGGTCTGATATTGTTTAACCCTTTACTTGGCTGCCAAATGAGTAGAGCTATCGATCTCACAGCTATCAGAACTGTTCAGTCTATATCTGATACTATACCACCATTATAAAGGAAAAAAAAGAAAAGAAAAGAAAAAAGGTTACTGATCCTGAATGTGCTGTTATGATGTGGAGATATTGCCAAGCACAACACACAGTCATGTCTGACCATTAACATCAATCTATTCCCCATTTCTCAAAATGGGTCATCCCACTATAAGTTGTAAACCGAGAGCTTGACTGATAATCAGAGTGAGTTCTGAGTCCTCTGAGTGGGGGTCCCAGAAACATCAGGTACCAGAGATGACAACTTCAAAAAAAATACACAGCTTTGGATCAGGGTCATGCATGGCCAAGTGACCAATACCATCTGCCCCAAGTAGATTGCTGCTTACATCATCTCTGCAAACCACAAGCAGAACTGTGGTTAAATTGCCATTAGTTAGCATTCTGACAGAAGCGAACAAGGTCATTGACCAGGCTCCAAAACTCAGCATATGAAACCTTTTTCATGAATGTACATTAAAAGACCCAAACTGCCCCTAGTTCAGGGCAACGATTCTAAACGCACGTACTTTAGAATGAGCAACTTCATGAAAGAAAGAGAAAGAAAAAAAATGATGGTTATCAGTGCAACAGAAAACTGGAGCACGTACATCTGCTTGCTGCACAATGAATGCATATCCAGACATCAGTTAACCTTTTCCCCATTCTTGCTAAATCAAGCAAGCGAGCAAGAGGAAAACAGAAAGGGATGTCTCGTTGCGCGTTAGTGATATCTTTGTACATGACATATACGCATGTTCTTTTCTTAGTGCATATGTTCCTCGCAGACCAACATCTATGCTTTAAAAAGGGTAGAGGGCCACGTCAGGGCCCAGTGTCCCACCTCTCAAGCAGAGATGAAAGGAAACAGCCGCCTCAGAAATCATTTCGGATTTGAAATTCGGAGAAGAATCGAGGCTTCAGATAGTTTCGTCGTTTCCTTTCCAAGTCGTCTGTGAAAGTTCACTTCATTAGATGGCATGTTGCTGCCCGTGTGTCCTGGACGTCCCCCTCGGTTGGATTATTGTCATTGCAAAAGCTGTTCTTTGGACATGTCGCAGGGGTGAAAGGTGGCTACCATTAAGGTTGTTGCTTTTATATGTAATTCATTTTTATATATTTATTTATATATATATATATATATATATATATATATAGATTTTCATACATTTCTTTTTTTCCTTTTTCCCCCTGCCCTCATTCGTATGGAGTTTTACTTTGGCAATGCTGGGGGGATATTCTGCTCTTTGCCAGTGTGTCTGGGGCCCCCTTGCGGGGAGCTGCGCCGGGCTGGTGGGGGGCGTCTCTGTTCGCGGAACTTGAGGCCCCCACTGCCTCGGGGTCCGTTGCTGCGGTTGTAACCTTGGGAGTCGCGTGGGGGCCGGCTCTCTTTGCACTCCCAGCCCCCCTCTCGGTCGTGGGCCTTGTCCTGCCTGTCTCCAGGGCTGCTCCCGCTGCTGGAGCTGGGCTCCTCAGCCTTGTTGACACGTAGCTCCCGCAGGGGCTGGCCTGCCGCGCTGCCGGAGGGGGAGGGGGCCTGGCCGGGAGCCGGGGGAGGGAAGTCCTTGGGCGGTCGCTGGCAAACCTCTGCATAGCTGAGCTTGCGGGGCTCCTGTAAGAAGGAAACGTAAGGGTATTTAGGGTTCTGCAAAAGAATATGAAATTTGCAGAGGAAACTAGTTTTGTTTGCCAGTTTCTTTGTGAATAACATTTGGCCACGTCTTACCATGACAGGGATGGCGGCGGTGGTGGTGGTGGTGGTGGTGGTGGAGACGGCGGTGGTGCTCACAGCAGCTTGTGAGGACGACACGATAGTGGGCTGAGGTTTGGGACTAGGTAGGGGCTGCGTGGAGGAGGGAGGGTGGGGCGTGGTGGAGGGAGGGTGGGGCGTGGGGGGGGCCGGCGCTGGCTGCTGGGCCACCTTGGGGGCGGGCGGCTCAGGTCTCTCCACTTTCTTCTCATGATGAGTCACACTGAGGGACAGAGGTCGTCAGTCTCAGATATGCTTCTTGCGTAAAGTAACAGGCCTTCTAAAGGCACAAATTGATCCCAGTAAAACGGAACCTAAATGCAAAGCTCGCTATTGTCAATTAGAGACAGCAAAACGGCCGCCAGCGAGCAGTACTGGTATAGAGGGGGCTTACCTGGGGGCGGGCGGGCCTTGGGGCTGAGCAGCAGGTTTGACGACAGGCTGAGCAGAACTGGAAACAGACGCTGCTTCTTCTGGGGGGGCGGTGACGTGGGCGCTCGCTTCCTTACTGGTCGGCTCCGTCTGCTACGGAACACAGACCCAGACGGTCATGGAACGAAACAAGTGGCTCAGGGGTGGTTGCTCTGACCCTAATTGATGCATATTAATTAAGTCTAAAGGTTTCACTTCTTGATCACCTGCAGGATTTTGCGCATGCAAAAGGCAAAAGTTGTAAAAAATGAAAATAAAAGTTGTGACAATATAAAAAAACATGAATAATACATACACATTGCAGATATTATCTATGTGCAGAAAACGTAGAATTTCCTCTTTCAAAGTGCTCTAACTAATGAAGAACACTATAAAAAAAATTAAATCCTGAAATGGTGATTGGTGTGGTGATTGCAGGGGCTGACAGCTGATTGGCCGGTCATACCTTCTCCCTGTTCAGGCCGCGTACTACATCAGACATTCGGTTTTCCAGGACAGGTTCCCCCTGTGTGCTGACCACACTGCCGGGCAGGGGGGGGAAGTTGGTCGCAGCCAGGTCAAACTTGGGGGGTGAAAGCTTCAGCTCAGCCAGGGGTGTGGGTCTCTGAAAAGGGCAGGAAGTCAGGGCACAGTAGACGTCAGAAATAGCCCCAGTGTTTATTTGGGCTGCATTTAGCCCAAGAACGGGCTGAACGACCGATAGTCAATTCCTATCTATCGTCACACGAACAAAAGACTGAAATATGTAGCTACCGGGATGCGCTCGTCCTCTCTCCTCCTCCGGGTGCCTCTGTACGTACCCCTCCTATAGAGGAAAGTAAAGGGAGATGCATACAGGTGGAGTCAAAGACCTGGATAAGCCCTGGTGTGCTGCGGGGCAGACGGTAAGTAAGCTTGTGGCACAACCCCATCCGCTCGCCAAGACCCTCAGATCTCATAATCTTGGCGCTCATCGGGGGCAGGCATGGAGGATCATAGCTTAGGGGAGGGAGGAGAAGGAGGAGGAGTGAGATTATGGAGAGAAGAGAGAAAGCCCCAAAGCCATTCCCCTCCACCGCCTGCCTTTCCCTCTATGCGCTGTATGTTCTCATCATCAGGTCATCATTCAGGGTCGTCTAAGTTGCATTTCAAACGCAACGAGGCAAAGCTCGACGTAAAAGCCCGAGTCAGCGAGCCAGGTGGTTGTACCTTCCGCGCCCAGCCATGCCGTCGTCAGCGAGAGCGTCAGGTGAGAGGTGCGGGAAGGCTGCGTTCATGTCGGTGGGGGTCTGTGCAGAGCCCGGAGTGCTGGGGGGCTGGGGGCTGCGGAGGCCGGTCAGGCTCTCCTGGGGGGTCGTCGCCGCGGGGGCCACCTCCCCTGACCTCATCTGGGGCTTCACATGGTTTCTGTTTGGGGAGGAGAGGAGGAGGGTGTGACAGTGAGCCTGGAACTGGTCTACGTGCTGTAGGCTTCAATGTTTCCACAGCCTCAGCATGAATGCCGGGTGTGCCCAAGAAGACTTTAGCCTGCAGCATCTTTGTTGTATTAAGGTGTCGACATGCAACTGATGTGCAAAAGGGGCATTTTCCTTAAAGCAGTGGTTCTCAACCCTGGTCCTCAGGGGCCCCTCTGTCCTGCATGTTCTAGATCAGAGGTGTCAAATCCTTGTCCTCGAGGGCCTCTGTCCTGAAGGTTTTCGATGTTTTCCTGCTTCAGCACACCTGATTCTAATGTATGGGTCATTATGAAGCTCTGTGGAAGCCTGATAACGACCCTTCATTAGAGTCAGGTTTGCTGGAGGAGGGAAACATCTCTGTCAGGACATCAGCCATTGGTGACCAGGATTTTACCCCCCTGTTCTACATGTTTCTAGGCTCCAACACAGCTGATTTAAATACAAGGCCTGTTATCTAGCTCTGTAGAAGCCTGGTAATGAATGCATATTTGAATCAGGTGTGTTGAAGCCTAGAAGCACCTTGGGGGGGGGTTGCGAACCACAGCTTTAAGCTTCCACCGTGGCGTTAAGACTTAAAGCATTAGACTACAGAGGTCTCCAACCCAGTTCCAGGAGAGCTACCGTCCTGTGTGTGTTTATGCTCCAGCCACACTTGTCTGACTTGATTCAACACTAGCTACCTAATCAACCAGCTGCTTATTCGAACCAGGTGTGTTAGATTAGTGCTGGAGCCAAACCCTGCAGGCAGGTTAGCTCTCCAGGAGCAGGGTGGATCTCCAGGAGCAGGGTGGATCTCCAAGCATATCGATAAGTGGCTGGGACATCTGCTAGGACGCTTTGCCTCGTGAATAATTGAACAGAGCCATCAGAGAGGGTTGGTGCTTGCGCAAGTTGTCAAACCGGCATCCAAAAATAAACCTTTGAATGGGGAAATGTGTCAGGGTGCAGCGCCCTCTTCGTGACAAGACGCGTCTAACAATGCCTCGAGCCGGGGTTGACAAAAGGCGGTAGGAAACAAAATGGATGGTATGCTGTTGTAATTAGCCTTCAGCTGGCACCTGCAGATCAATAATGGCAGTCCTCAGAGGTGAAGGGACTGCGGCAGGAGGACGAGAGAGAGGGGAGAGGAGAAACCAAAACCGCCGTCCCCACGTTCCCTCTACGTGCGTCGCGACCTTATCGAGTCCGACATGACCTTAGCATGTCTGACAGCATGTGCCAGCCTCTGGTAAAACATCAGGTTTACTCAGGAGGTAGAAACATCTTAGGTCAGGGGTAAGAAGATTGACAGTCTCCTCATCTCTCACTGTTTCTTTGGCCAAATAGACACCTTTACCAAATAAGGGTGTGGCAACGTAACGATTCATACCAAAAATCAAGAAAACGGTGGAGTGTTAAAGAAAGAAAATGCAGTTGAGATGAATGAGAAATTACATGTAAAGAGGAGTGCTGATCAGGGGAGGGCGTTCACTGTTTGCAAGGCAGGGTAGTAGGCATCACAGTATCTCCAAGACAATGACTGAAAGCTTTAATAGGCCAAGATGGGTTTATATCAAGAACTTACCTGACAAAACACGAATACTATATGATAATTATGAACTTAAAGAAATGAAAATTGTTAACCTATTGCTTGGCAAGTTGCATGGAACCCTTTATGGATTTCAGGATGGGAGTAGCAGTGCAGCTTATTGTATAGAAAGGGTTATACCTGAAGGCATTTATTACATTCTTTCTTGAATAGAGGGGGACACTGTTGGGACAGTAAGAACACAGGGAGTGAGGAGAGTTCAGTTCCCAACATAGAGCAAAAAGGTTACAAAAGCTCTGGAACAATCCATGACTGACGCACACGTTCGCGATGGTTTGGTTTCTACCAAGCACCTCACGACCACATCGAGATCTTCACAACCCTTCTGTGCTTCGGAGTTGACCTACCGGTTTCGGTTGAAGGGCCGGGAGATATTGAGAGAGTTGGAGCCTGTTTTGTAGTGCCCGGGAGAGTTGAAGCCGTTGACGAAGCTGCTGTTCGGAAACGGCGCCTGGGGAGGAAGAACGACCACAATGATGCTTGTTCTGAGACGACGTACGTCTCTAATAACATGCCCGGTCCAACCAAATCCCCCCCCAATTCCTTTTTTGGACCCGATTGATTTTTGATCATGTGCTGTGAAACGCTCTGAAGTGCGTCACGTGTTTTTTTTCCCCTTGAGACTTGCTTGCTTACCAGGGGGGTCTCAAAGTAGGGTGCTGGGGAGGTGGTCCAGGTGGGGGGGACGATGCCGTAGACAGGATACTGCTGCTGAGGGTAGACAGGCTGCATGTACAGAGGGGAAGTGTACTGGGACTGGGTCTGGGTCTGCTGGGCATACAGGCTGCTGTCCATGCTACGGTAGCCATTCTTAGCAAAGAACGTGTTGATGGCCTTTATTCTTGCCTGAGGGTTGGAGGAGGAAATCAAATGCGTTTTTTGAAAGAGTGCGAATGAATTGAACGACACTTCGACTGTTAGAGGTCTGATGCAACTCACCATAATGGGTTTTCCCTGAAATGTTTTGACTTCTTCTCTTAAGTATCGGTGTGCCTGGAGGGAAATGAGGTCTTCATGAGGAGCATATTATGGATGCCATATTGACTCTTCAATGCCACAGTGCATTACAGCTTTGTGTGTGTAATAATGCTTGTTTTTTGGGGGGCGTTTACCTGTTGAGCATCAGTGTCAGATTGGAATGTGATGTACCAGTTATTGTTGTGCGCAAATTCCACACTTATCACCTTCGGACAGTTGTCATTTTTAAAGAGGGCTTCCACTTCCTGTTGAAATGGGGGAAAAACTCATCAGTTTTATGCATGACATTCAAATATAAATCCGGTTTCTTAGTCACGTCCAAATGAAATGCTTCCTCCTTTGAAATGTCAGCTGCTTGAGTCATGAAGGCACTGGAGGGCAGCTGTAGACTAGTGCGTTACCTCCACAGGCGTCGTCTCGGGGACTTCCCTCAGGATGATGATGCAGCGCTTGTGATTGGGACGCACCTTCTCCCCCTTCTCGTCCACCTGCACCATGGGGGAGGCTGGGGGGGGAACAAGAGCAGGTTCCATCAACACTGCTCAACGCCCACGCCCACCCAGTCTGACCGCCAGTCTGACAGCCAGCAGACGGGGGCTCTCCCTGGCCTACTCAGGTACCCGGAGCTCCCCTCAATCAAAAAGGTCACCTACATCTCAACACGTCCAGGATGAGGTCCATGTCTGTGGTGTGGGCCTTGATGCCCTCCATGCTGGCGATAGTCCAGATGGGAACAAACTGGTCGCTGTCCATCTGGGACATGAGGTACAGGTCCTTGGACAGGTTCTCCCTGGGAAGAACAGGGGAAGGACATGAAAACCAAACCAAAACAGATGCTAGTTTTCACACGTTTCACAAGGACGTCTCTCAGATCAACCTCCAAAGCCTTAAAGGGTCATGCTGAGAATACGCCGGTCGTTTATGGAAATCTCACTTGTGAGGTAACAGGAGAGTATCATTAAGCGAGGAGAATAAAGGCTTCTTGCCATCCCATGTATGTTGCTGCTTTTAGCGGAAACTCACCTAGAGAAGTAGAACTCCAGCTCTTTCTTGAGTAACTCCCTCAGGTTCTCTGAGGGGAGGGGCTGCTCAGCTGTCAGCTTGGAGTCCACTTCAAACAGGGGGGGAAAAAGAACAACATCTGTAAACTACATTAAAGGAACACGCCGTAACAAGGGAACTGTAGTCTTTGTGCTACAATGTTACCACAGGTCCAGAGGTCAGGATGTGGAATGTGGCTGACCTGCGGCGGTGATCTCAACCGGAGAGAACCCTGCGTCTGAGGGATCCATGCCGTTCACAGCGACCTCTGCTCCAGCCGCCGCCGCCGGGCTCGCCTCCCCCAGGGGGATGACGCAGACAGGGTACGGCTTACATACGGCCGGGAAAGGCTCGGAATAACCTGGAGCACAAGAGCATCACACAAGTCACGGATGAATACCAATTATTAAGTTCGTACCATGACGTTTTCGGTTGAACCGTCAAGTTCTGAAGTGATTGCGGTCTCGTCACCCTCTGTGATGTCAGTCTGGGGCCACTGGGAGCCGTCCTCTGCGTCAGCCGGAGCCTCGCTGGCAGCCGCGGGCATCTCCTGCCACACCTTGGCATTGGGGTTCAGACCTGCGCCCTTGGAGGTGACCTTCAGCAACAGATAAACCACGGTCAAGAAATTGACGGAGACCATTGGACTGTGTTACGAGTTTATCAAAAGGCACAACCATTTTCTTTTACCCTCCCCGAAAATGCAACGTTTCATCCTGCCTGAACTCACTGCCATCGCAGTAACAACATACCCAACTCAGTCACAGTCACAATTGGTTGCTGCCACAAAGAGCTGAAAAACATGTTGTAAACCCCTCCCTCAGCAGAAATACCACCCGCCTCATCTTAGAGCTAGTCTTGAGGTGGCGTAGCTGGCTACAGCTGGGTTTTGGAGGCCCTAATATGACCCCTGCAGTGAGCACAAGGGGAGGCAAGGGCTACTGGTGAATGTCACGATGACACCAGTTACACCAACGTCTAACTAGCAGAGAGCACAGAGGGGCGGGGCACAACTTTCATATGCATACATATTCTTGTACATAACTAAATCATTGGACGTCATTGCAATTCAGATACTGACATGTAGTATATAGCGAGCTACAGCAAGAATTGTTAGACAGATAAGTCTGAATACACATGCAGTGCCTTTGCATAACTATGCCTGCATTATGGGATGTCAGATAACTGTTTGCAAAAAAAGAGTGCTCTCTTCTGCATAGTTACCACCAGTTAAAATCCAGCATTAAGCATTGCCAGTCTACAGTTTCAAGCAGAACAATGAAGCAATGAACAAGCCTTTTTCGATGCAGACCGCTTCTCGCCATTACCAAAAGATAAGCCTTTAGGGAGAAGCCATAACAATGCTTAAGTTGGTTTACACAAGCAATGGACTGGCATTTACCCAAAGGTTCAGCTGCACAAGATTCAAGGTTACACAAATGCTATTAATACACCCACTAAAATGTGTTTTGTGTACATATGTAGCTTGAAACCAAACAATATGTAAAAGTGTGCTACGATATAGCTTAGTTAATCATTAAACAAACTGAAACAGTAGCGTCACGTGGCTGAATTTGTGCGGACCCCTTTAGTCCTCCACAGCACCGGACCACAAGGAGAGAGTACATGTTCAATAGTCCTGAATAATTCATGACATGGACTTTATGACGGTTTTAAAAATATAAGTAGAGACATACAAATCTACTACAAAATAGTGAACCATTCCTTTTTTTGAAGTGTATGATGATACTGCACATTGGCTTTGATGATTGCTCAGGACAGCTCTCCTCAGCAGACAGAGGTGGGGTCGGTCGCGAAGAAAACCACCTGCTACAAAGAACCACCCCGTTCCCTCTATACGAGTACACGGACATGAGCAGCTGTCGCAATTCGACATTTAATTAAGATCACTCCATTTTCTAAATGGTCTAGCATGTGCAGCATCAGTGACAGGCATTTCAGAATGAATGCCAACGCGATTTTACCACATTGGTTGCTTTGGACAATTATTCACATGATAACTACAGAAGGTGTGTCTAGACGCACGAGTTAGCCAGCTGTGACATCTGCTAGATCCTGTGCTAAGTTAGCCATATATCTTGGAAGCCAAGTCAGCTGACTGCGCTGCAAAGGCCAGCCAGGCATTTGCAACGCATATTATGTAGGCTAGCGACTTAGCTAGCGGCAGGCAATGATCTGCTCTAAACATTTCCTCGGAAATCAACTAGCTCTACACCGGTTAGCAAGCTAGATGATTGAAGGATTGAGCGGCTGTGTCGTTAGGTGGCTCCTCACTTTGCAGAGCCCCTACTTAATTCCCATTAACAGCCCACCAACCAAATGGCTAACACTTCTCACAACTTACAGTACTGTACAGTAGCTAGACTAGCTGTAATGATTAGTCAGCACACTGCTAAATTAGCTTGCTAGCACGAGCACACAAAATTTATTGATGACAGCTGTGCACAGGCAGGGACACAGACTAGCGCCCCTTGGCTAACATCCGATTAGCACGTTGGATAAGATAGCTAGCCAGTGAACGTTAGCAACTAACCAGACTACTAGTCTAGTGCTACTGAACCGTAAGGTTGCTACTAGCAACTTACTGTGCTAATGCTAAACAGATGGATGGAACTCTAGAAGCTAAGTACTTGTAACGCACGTGTATTAGTAGAACATCTAGGCAAAATAGATGCCCTTACATGTTATAAAATTGGCAATGATTCAAAACGCTGATAGTAACATAACCTAAATGCGGTGCTGTGGTAGAAGTTGAAATGAGTTATCTTGCTAGCTAGCAACGGCGTTAGCAAAGCAGCAAGCCATGCTAGCTTGCTACGTGAGTATAGGCCGCAGCTCACCATGCCGCCTGACCCTCCACCGATCCCAGGTGGTGCTTCGTCCTTCCCACTGGTCTTCGGTCCCGGATCAGCCTCCTCCTGCAACAGCGGCGGCTCTCCGCCCTGGTCCGAACTCATCGGCCGCCCCTGGGTCACGTCTACCCCGTCGTGTTCTCCCGACCCCCCGCTTGTTACTAACTCCTTTTACCAAAGTACCGGCTAGGTTCAGCAATCTATCCAGTTATCTCCTGCTAGACTTGTTTAACCAACACAGTAAGCTAGATTGCTAGCTAGCTGCTAAGTAGCCAGGGCTAGCAAGAAAGCTTGCTACCTAGCTATGAATCGACGTCTAGTGTAATTAATCAAACTCGTAAGTCAATACACTCAATTCAAAAATAAAGGCAAAGTGCGACTCATGTTATATCACCGTACTCTCCAATGTCTCATCAGATATTTGAACTTGCGTCAAAGCCGTGAGGCGCATTCCTAACCGGGCGACCGAAGCGGACACTGGGGACACGCACCTTTCCTAAGCGCAGGCAGACATTGGTAAAGTCCACCAACATCCCAGCTAGCAATGCGTGCACTAAATGCCCAATGAAACTATTTTCTTCCGCTTCCGTTTATCCTGAGACTGCGAGAATCAATCTACTTTCACTGATGTTCCAATAAATTTGAGTAAAAATAGGCACATGTAAGTACAAAGAACACGACAAAAATGTGTTAAAGCACAGTGCACTTATGTTAAAACATGAAAAAATGAAGCCTGTGACATTCTTTCCTAATTATAATTCCTTTCCAACTCTTGTAACAGAATCAACACTGGTTTCTGGACCTTTTGTGCACATGGGATTGGCTTCATGGGACAGTTTTTTGCACTTATTGGAAAATCTTCACATTCAACACAGGACCCAGACTGTAGTCTCTTGTTGATGAACACAACAAGAAATTAAAAGCAGAAGATTCTCTTCAGCCCTATCCATACGAATGGGGGTGGGTCTGTACTTGTGAAGGTCATGAGGTAATACGAGGGTGTGGGGCATTTGTAAATATGACCTGTCCTGCAGATGGAGTGGTTCTCCCTCTACACACTCTGATTTAGCAATTGTTTGGTTTCCGACAGCAAATGTCATGCTCAAGACCCATTATTAAACGTCTCATTCAGTTGACGTCTACAAAAGCCTAAATTCTGGACACTTCAGCATGCAGAGCAAATCAGTTCTGGAGTAAATGAGGAAAAACGGAAAGAATCCAAGCAGAAGAGTTTACTTAATATGAAGTAGAGAGTAGCAACATTTCTAAGGCATACAGAGATGACGCCAGGCAGACAACACAAGTCTTCAAAAGTCTTCGGCTAAACAAATGCGTATCTAGAAAGGTGCATATCTAGAACGACAACAGGAAAGTTATAAATCTTCGGTCGTGTCCTTGGGGGGAGCAGCTTCCTTCTTCACTGGCACGGCCTTCACGGCTGGACTCCTCTTCTTGATCACATGCTCCATGTGAGCATGCTCAGTGGTGTCCAGGCTGACGTTGTACTTGGCCAGGATCTTCATGATGGGCCTCAGCTTCAGCCACCACTCCGTCTTTGGGATGCGGTGCCTGGGAGACGTCGGAGGGGGAAAGAGTTGGTGTTGAAGAGAACGCTGAGGAGGACTCTTAACATTTCTAATGGGATTTATCCACCCAATATGTATTGCTGGCCTCACAGGCATGCGTACACTACACGCGAGAGAGTCCTTTGGGGTCTTACTCAAAGTCGGTCTGGTCTTTCAGGTCGGTTAGGGGCTGGAAGGTCAGCGATCTCTTTTTCATCCCCAACAAACAGGCAGAGTCAGGTGTGTTGGCGAAGATCCGACCTGTTGGAAAGGATATGGAGTCAGTTCTGTGGTAGAGGTATTAGGGCTAATGCCAGCACAGGATATAGATATAGTCATATAAAGCTTATCACTAAATTCAGTTATTGATCTTGAGACATATTTGTATTTATGTGTTTCTGGAGACACACCATGGCGGTAACACTCCTTTAGTTTTTCAGTCAGCCACAGGACAGATTTGGCTCCCATCTTTGTTCCAAAGTTCCTGTCGAAAGGTGTTGGAGTACCACCCTGGAAATATATATATATTTGTACATTTAGTTAGGGCACGAAAATCAACAGCGACTGCAACACTTTTTTGATGCTATTCTCTTAAAACTAGAACAAACTTGTTGCATGTGTCCCAGGACGTTCTTGCGGCAGTCGAACACCCCCTTTCCCTCTTCAGAGTACAGGTTGAAGATGAAGTCAGTTGTGTAGTTGGGATTACAGCTCTCATTCCTAGCCAGCCAAAAATCCCAAATTATTTTTGATCTTGAGGACATGTAAGCATGTCTGCCAGATATACAAACGTGTGCCTGAGGGTACATGTATGAGTGAAACCCACCTGAGAATCAAGCCTCTCTTCACTGTTGTCTTCATCTTCTCAACCAAGTGCTCTACATTCGCCTGAAAACCAGTGGGACAATCGCACATCACAATGGAAATTGTGGAAATTGGAAACAGGAACTTCCAGTTTATCCAGTTCTACTAGCCATTGATGTTTGAAAAAGTACAACTTTTCTAACTTGACTGTTCCCACCTGAGTCGCATTATCTCTTGCTATAACACTATAATGCATACACTGATCAGAGAGGATAACTCTCTAAGTTACAGGAGGGACACGCTGTCCTCCTCACCTCCAGGTCTCTGATGCCAAATTTATCCTCGTAGATGTATGCTGCGTCAGCTCCTGCCGCCAGTCCCGCCATGGTGGCCAGGTATCCACAATGACCCCCCATGGTCTCAATGATGAACACTCTCCTCTTGGTGCCAGCTGCAGACTGCTTGATCCTGTCGCAAGTCTGAATAGGTATAAGAATAAGGTGTGTGGGGGGGGGGAGGGGGGAGGTTGGTGAAATAGGGTTTCAAAGACACTGACAGGGAGAAAGATATTTGAGTGGTATTTGGTGTTGCAGGGGAACGTCTCTGTGACTTATGACATTCAGTGAGCATCAAAAGCCTTTGGACAGTGTTTGACACATTATGTTGGTTCTTTGTGGCGACACTTTCAGTTAAACGGGCTTCCGTGACCTTTAACTTGAAGTACAGACAGGAAAAGAAAATAGCCAATCACGCTGGCTAATCAGTGGGGATTCTATTGTCACAAGTAGACAGTGTCAGTAGACAGTAGACACCATCATCTAATACATTGGTTCCCAACCCTGGTCCTCAGGGAACACCTTTCCTGCATGTTTTAGATGTTTCCCTGCTTCAACACCTGATTCTAATGAATGGTCATAAGCAGGATTCTACAGAGCTGGATAACAACCTATTCATTAGAATCAGCTGTGTTGGAGCAGGGAAACATCTAAAACATGCAGGAAAGGTGTTCCCTGAGGACCAGAGTTGGGAACCACTGCTCTAATAGTCCATTAGGTATTCCATGGACTACCTCCTTGTTTTCTGTTACTGAACTCATCAGTGTATGTATTCCTGTTATTAAAGATGCACCAACAAAACGCGAAATAAGTTTAAAAGAGTCAAAGCCACAGTTGGAGATGCACAGTGGTTGATCAAGGCAAAATTACCTCAACGATGGTGTTCAGGGCAGTGTCGGCGCCAACGCTGAAGTCGGAGCCAGGGACATTGTTGGACACAGTGGCTGGGATGACCACCATGGGAATGCACAGCTCCTCGTACTTCTCCCTGGCCTGCACCATCTCCAGGCCGCCCACGTACGCCTGCACAGCGAGCGAGAGAGAAGAAGGAGCGGGGTCGTTAGTGGACCTGTCGAAGTGGCTCAACGTTGGTGGTCAAAGTGAACTTGGACGATGGGAGACGCCAACCACAACGGGAGACCCTGGGAGAACCTGGCACCCTCACCTCAAAACCACCAATGATCACCAGAGCATGGATGTTGTACTTAGCGATATTCAGGCTGATATCCTCAATCATCTTAGAGGGCAGCAAGCTAGACATGGGAAGAAGAGAGGTTGTGTCAAACAAGAGAAATTCAACAAGAAAGCCTTTCCTTCTTCTTTGGTGTTCTTTAGTGTAAATGCAAAACCCGTTCTCCTCCTTGAGTGTTGTAAATGCTAAACCGAGAGATCCCTGATCTTACCGCTTGGTTCCCAGCATCGATCCACCCTTTCCAGTCCAGCCACTGACTGCAGTCCAGGCAATGGGCTCAATCTGAGAAAACGGACCAGAAACGTATTCCTCTGAAGCAATTTGCTGGATCGTTTGACCACTCAGCAGGACGGTTCTAGACTACACGCAGAGCAGGAAGCAAGGTGGATGACCGACCTGTCCGTGAGCAAGGCCCTCAAAGCCGTCGTGCACGGCCAGCATGTTGTGGCCCTGGATGATGCCCATCCTGACGGCGGAGCGGACTGCGGCGTTCATACCGGAGCAGGGGGCGCCGACGTTCAGGATGGCCACGTTAATGTTGCTCTGGTGGAGGTGAGGTGGGGGAGTCGTAAGAAGACAAACCACTGAGGGAGTCTCATTGTACCTTCTATTGTTTTGTCTTGGATTGTATTGAAATGTTGTGTACTTCCCAACCTGTGTCCGACGTACTGTAAAGCAGTTACCATAGCCTACCTTGGTATCAGGGGGGTTGATGTGAGCCAGAAGTTTGTATGTGTTCCAGTTATTCTCAAAACTCCTGCAAATAACACATTAGATAGATCTGTGTTGGTGGACTGTGGCCCCAATCTGGAACTTGAACTAGAACAGGACAGTTCAGGTACTGACAATAAACAGTTTCTTACTTTCCCCTGAGCTTAATTGCGTCTTCAAATCGACCCTCAGCCATGGCAGCAGTCACATCCTTTGTCTATTGTCGAAAGAGAGAAGGGGAGGGAGAAAAATAAGAATGTTACTGATTCTGTAACCGGCCCTCTTGGGCTTCCGCAGACGCGGTTCTGAAAGAAGAACGGTCAGGTCCGCAGGCCGCCGGCTCGCTCACCACTTGCACGCACTCCATGAGGGGCAGTCTGATGGCCTGGTTCCCTGACAGACTGACCACGCAGGCCGGGGTCTCGGGGGTGGCCTCCAGCAGGGCCATCACTGCCTCGACGCCCATCCTGCTGCCCTGAGGGGAACAACACGCACACACACCCCATAAATATGTGCGCCCCGTGCGGGACCCAGCCGCCAGCTAACGGCTGCGCGCACACATGGTGGAGATGAAGGAGGTGGGGGAGAAACAGCACCTACCAGGATCCTGTCGAAGGCGGAGGGAGTGCCGCCTCTCTGCACGTGCCCGAGGACGGTGGTGCGAGTGTCAAAGCCCAGCTTCTTGGTCACCAGCTGCAGACCAGGGAAGATGTTACTAACATCCCAGTCCTCCCTCCACCAGTCACTACGAAGTGCACATCGAATGTTTTCCACCGAGGCAGAGAAGGGAGTACCTGCTTGATGTTCTCCGAGGTGATGGGCTTGCCGTCCCTGTTCATGGCTCCCTCAGCAACGATGATCACGTTCAGGCGGGAGCCTCTGGCTCTTTGCTAAAGGGCGCAGACACAAAGCACCGTCAAGCATGCTTCTCAGCCGCTCACTGTAGACGTGTGTGTGTGTGCGTGCGTGCATGTGTGTGTGTGTGTGTGCGTGCATGTGTGTGCGTGCATGTGTGTGTGTGCGTGCATGTGTGTGTGTGTGTGTGTGTGTGCGTGCGTGCATGTGTGTGTGTGTGTATGTGGGATGCGTACGTTTGCCAGTCTCCTACACAGATGATCCTCCCATCCCTCATCTGGGGGCATCTCAGGGATGAAGACCCAGTCGGCCCCGCATGCCAGGGCTGTTACCAAGGCAAGGTATCTGGGAGGAGAAACAGTCACACACAGGTTAGATGCAAATACTCATTGTGCAGTGTACAGTGGCAGTTACTAAGATTCATTTAATTGAAGCTTAAAGATGTGTCAATATCACACCGCCCAGTACAGAAGTGTTTACTTTGCAAAACTGTGACTGGAATCATTACTACAAATTATTACAATAATACTTAAACAGTTCCATCTGCAAATTGGGTAAATTGCACCAGCAAACAAATCTCCACCCAGTTTAAAGTAATAAAAACAGAGCCCATAGTCTCATGTGACAGACAGATATGTTCACAGCGGGGCCATGTGGTTTACAGTGTCTAAACACACCCTGATATGCCCATCCTGGTACATGGCTCACGTAGTCAGTAACACAGGCATGGCATTAACATATGTCCCATGTAGGAAGCATGATACTTAGGAGTGAGGGAACTACAGCATATTCTTAGATTTGCGAATGTCAGGTATTTTGCAATGGCACCGCCCCCCCAATACAAAGACACATTTTCAGACAAACATCCCACTCATATACTGACCCACAGTGTCTACCCATCACTTCCAGAATAAAGGTCCTCTGGTGGCTGTGGGCAAAAGGGAAATACCAGTTTGAAATGTCAGTTCAAACCATCTCTACAAAAACAGACACAACCTGCTTCGCAAAAATCCCATATGAAAAGGAGACGAGAAGGAGACGAGAAGGAGACGAAAAGGAGACGAGAAGGAGCTGTAAGAGCAGCATTGTGTCTAAGTGGTGATTCACCTCTGAGCTGTCGTTGTGATGGCATCCACCACCTCTATGATGCGGTGCAGGGCGGAGTCAGTGCCGATGGTCATGTCGGTGCCGCAGAAGTCATTATCGATGGAGCCCACCATGCCTACGATGTTGAGATGTGCGGAACTCTTAGCCTGGTCATCGCTGATCTTACCTGGAGAAGGAAACATGGATAAAGTCAGTTGGAGTCATTCAGGCACTGCGCCACCGATTCACCACTAAAAAGATGGTTGACTTCTTGGCATTTCCCCTCCACACCCTCCCTGTTTCTCACCAGCTCTCACGAGGTCACGCAGCAGCTCGCTCCACTCACACCTGAACTGGTTTGCACCGGTCAGACTGCCGTCGCCCCCGATCACACACAGGTTGGTGATGCCCAGCTTGACCAGGTTGTTTGCTGCCTGCATCCGGCCCTCTCTGGTCTGGAAGTCTTTGCAGCGGGCACTGCCGATGACAGTGCCTCCCTGGAGAAGCATGTTTGGAGCCTTACTCATCCAGACACATTCAGAAATGCTTTCCTGGACGGCTTCCTGGATTCAATCTAATATAGAACTGAAGAGCTTTTTGATGGAGAATCTCTCTGCATTCTTATAGGCTAGAATACAACCTTATTTTGTGTCTTAGATTTGCGTCCAAAACCAGACACATATTGACATATATACAACAGTTGATTTGCTGAATTCCTATGAATTCCTATGTTTTCATGCAACTGAAAACTGCATTCCACAATCAAATGAATTCATTGAGTTTGCATTGGCACAGCAGGGGGATATGATGTCACACAGCCCAATTCAGCTCACACTTGACCGTTTGGCCTTTAAACAAGATTTCCCCTTGGGACCTGCCTGTCCTCCCCCCTCCCATACCCTAAGGCTGTCAGCTTGGGTCACTGCCTGCCCCCTTCCTGTCTTCAGCCTCCGGTCACAGAGGATGGTACTGCAGGCCGGAAGGTTTGTCACTGGCATATTTATGCTCTCTTCACGCACTTCACCATCCATCTGGTGGTCAGTTATGATATATGCTAAGATGCTAAACATAGCTACTCATCACCAAATATCAGATCTCAAATACAGAGAGTTGGTATGAAGAGAAGCACTAACACTAAACTGACCAACAGTGACTCTGGCCAGAGCGTTCGCTTGCACTAAACACCTTACACATTACAGGTTCACTACTGGTACCTTCTCATCTGTAAATTAAGGAAGGGGAGTGGCTACCATGGACAGTTCTAATAGGCCGATAGAGGCTTATGACAAGTATTTAGGGGGTCCATATTCTGTCATGTTTATACTTACAGACTTTTTTTGTTGGGGGGGCCAAGGCCAATAAGATGTGGGCAAACTGCTTTCTGTGTATAACTCAAGCGCTTAAAATGATAATGACCCAAGTTTACAACACGATCTATGCAGTGTACATGGCCCTGCTTGAAGATGTGCTTGTTTGATGGGTTGAAGAGGTTTGTTCGTGGTCTCACCAATTGCAGCATCATGGACACACTCTCCCATGTTGCGGGGCGAATGTTCTCTCCCCCGTCCACTAGCCCCTGGTAGCCCTTGAATGAGTAGGAGGGGAAAAAATGATCAATTGGACATTCCAATCGCTTTCTAGTACCGGAATACCAGTCTTGGATTATCAGTGTGTTCTCAACCATGAGCATTATTTAAAGCAGTGGAGTGACTCAGGGGTTGTAAACTGGGAGGTCAGTTGCGATGTGTTTTTAGTACTGCTTTACTTCATGAACAAAGAAGACTTTTGCTCCCGTGTAGAGGCCGACTCGAACCGTGGCCCTCACAGCTGCATTCATACCTGGGACAAAGATGTAGGGAGGGAAAGACAGGACACAAGGACGTGAGACTCCGCTCTCCCTCTCCGTTGGCCATCCATCAAACAAGAACCACATCTAATTGATACAGAGGGCAAAAATCTCGTGACATCCGACTAAAATAGCCCCCTCGACCAGACAGACAGGGGGTTGACGCAGCGCGCCTTTGAATGGTGTGACACCCGCGTAGCTTTCGGCCCAGCGTAAAGGCCAGGGTGTTTACATTCAGACCGCGTTCTGTTGGATCTAGCATGACTGGGCTTTAGTTTCAACAGAGGGGCAGCTGGGGAAGGGAACCGGATCTTCTCCTTCATGTCACTCCACAGAAAGGTCAGTGACTCTATACTTAGCGCGCGAAGAGGAGAAACAGAGGAACGGAGGGTGAGATATGGGGGACATAATAGTTCAGTGCAAAGGTTAGGGGGTGATATGCGGGAGTGATATAACTCAGGCAAAAATAAACAGCTACATGTACTACGAGGAGTTACATTCAACAGGTTACTCGTTTTAGCACACTGTACGATTTTACAAACATATCATGCTTCATAACTCTTATCAGGTACCCTATTGCATGTAAACTGTTGTCAAAGGTTACAAGGATGTTGTCGAATATAAATTAACTACAGAGTATCAATTGTCTTCAGACTTGGTTAAGTACAAAATCTAATGAAACTTTGCTTGTTGTGAACACAGTAAACACGTTGTTTGTTAAAACCCCTGGTCAGAATGAATAAAGCCCAATGGGTTGAAATAGTGAGCTATTACTTCTTCACCGCTGCACTGTCACACACATTCTCCAAGGTGCTTAAGATCACATCCAGTCACCTGTGCACCAACTATCCCCTCCCTCGGTTAAATCTCCCCTCAGAATTGCAAACGAAAATGACTGAATTGAGATGATAACTGGAAATTCTGAACACAGCCTCTGACCAGCTGTGGACTCCATACCTTGGGCATCGCCTCCGGAGGTCAGCACGGCGATGGAGCGCCCCACCCCCATCTTGCTGGGGTCCATACTGGCTTGAACAGCAGACATGCTGCCCGGTGATCCAGATAAGCAGGCGGAAGAGGAGACAAACAGGAGGAACCAGGAGATCTGCTACCTCTTCAATCTCTCTGCTTCTCAGAGAAGAGGCTGCTGGGGACACTGGCTTTATAGGACCAACCCTTTTACAGAACCCTGCCCCCCCACCCCCCACCCCACCCCACCCCACCCAAGCAGACCGGCTGGCACACACATTGTACTAAATATACATCAGCAGGCTGCAGTTTCGAAGTGCAAAAGGGTACAGTCATGTGAAGCAGGACTGGAAAAATGGAAAGAGTCTGATATTGTGATGGTGTGAGACCCATGTTTGTTACGGTGCTTGGCCATGTAGGGCTTTCAAAAGCAGAGATCCCACAATAGTGGTATCTTAGGGTAGAAACAGGATTCTATCCACCAGAGGGCAGCAGACACATGGAACGTGTGGCTTCCTCTGGAGTCACTGAGACCCAGACCAGCAGCGATGATCAATCTTTGTACATTTTTCTTTCAGGTGTCACACCAGTGAGCCCATGTGAGAGCTTTTTATCTACAGGAACCATGATGAAGTGTATGGGGAGTTGGTACACCATTATTCTGACTAGAATAGAATCATGGTGGTAGGCCAGTTTGTCACATTCCGTTATTTAGCATCTCTGCAGGGTTTCTTGAAGACGATCAGTGTTGGGTCGGCACAATAAATGGATTTTATAATTAAAGGTGGTCAGAAGTCCTGGGGGGGATGGCTCACGTCCTGTAAAGGCATCTAGAACAATCCACTTCACATCAACAGGATTCTCACGCGTGACACATCCAAAAATATTGGATAAAGGTTTAACAATATACCTAACAAAATGTATCGCTCCAACTATCATTTCTTATACACCTGACACGCAGTTAAATTAAACACATCCTAAATGTAATTTATAGCAATTTATTATGAACACTGTACATTGAGAACAAAAATAACTTCAGTAAGACGTGTGCATGTTAAGGTTGGCATGGGATGTTTCTACACACCGTAACACAACGCTGACAAATATGACAATACTGACTAAGGCTTCAACAACAAAGAACAAATCGCACTTGTGTTAGAATCTAATGCCCTTTTGTAACATTGATCAAGTCAATATGTCACTAATATGCTCTCTGCACTGAAATTACAATACTGACTACTGACTTTATAACTCATTATTGGTAACAATGTTGACTTTTCCTAAGCTTAGTAATCCACCGTTTTTGAATCCAGTCAAAACTATAAATACCATACATAGGTTTGCATGCTGAATAAGCAATATCTGTTGCATATTTCATGGAAAATTGAACAAAATCGCCTGGATACATTATTCAATTTAAGTCATATTTTACTAACCTATATTGAGCAAAGATACTGTTAGGAAAAGACATATGGCACAGAATTCTACAACTGACAGGAGTTTATGTGGTATAGCTCTCAAAAGATGGTCTATTAGTGTTTAACAAAACATCAGATCCACAAAATCCAGATTATGAGAGAGATGAACAAATCTCTCTTATCAAACCAAGTGATAAATGGCCGGATGGTGGAGGAATGTTCCTCATCGCTCCCACAGAGCAGAGGGACTGCAGGAGGCAGAGCCACAGGGATCATCCATGACTGGCACAAATCTCTGCAGGACAAAAGCAACGCATCAATACCCTGACCAAGACCCATCCTTACACAACGATGAGACATCGCTTGGCTCTGAACCACATTCAAGGGATTTGACGTCGTATCCGTACCAAACATACAGACGCTAACAGTAGACATGACAACTCTACTGTCGGATCATTCTACTCACAGTGTACTCTTGCGAGTGCAGGTAAGAGGCTACTGGGTCTCCACAGCGACTCTGCAGGCCGCAGCAGGAGGAGGAGGAGGAGGAGGAGGAGGAGGAGGAGGAGGGAGGGGTGCGAGCGTAGAAGGCTACCTCCTCATCCAGCTTCATCTCCTCACACTGCAGTAGGCGGCGGCGGAGAAGGGCGGCGGCGGAGCTCAGAGCGCCAGCCTTCTGCACGACACCTTCAGTCACACGGCGGACAAGAACGGTGTCATGACAACAGCCAGGGCTTATAATGATCAAAACGGCAAACAAATGCTATTTCAAAAGTGACTTTCAATTGTTGTTGATGTACTTTTTCCTGTTGGCTTCCAGACCGTTAACCGTTTAGGCTTTGTGCTCTACCTGTACGTTGGTTGCTTAGCCCGTCGGACACAGATGTGCCGGGCGTGTCTGACCCTGGAGGACTGTCTGGACAGACAGAGGGAGGCTGCTGACTCGCTGCTGCACTGCCACGCTGCTCTGGGGCCGAACGCAGCAGCAGCTTGCCGGTCGAAAAGAAAATAACCGATTCTCTGTGAGGGGCCTGGAATGAAGGCTGTCCTCCTTCTCTGCTCCGCTCCGCCTCTCTGTCCTCAAGGCTCCGCCTCTGCCCAGCTGTTGACTGCGAAAGGGAGGATTCAATCTGCGAGAGAAGAGGCTCAATATTTACCATCTTGGAACATCTGGGATAGAATTAGCTTCAGTAAGGATGGATAGACATGTATGGCATATACAGCCCACACAGTGTAAAAGGGACAGGACTACAAGTCCCACAGTACAGGCCTGCCGTGATGGCTGGTCTGCTACCTCCTGGTCTCTGATTTCTTCCTCCGTCAGCTCTTCCTCCTCTTGGTCTGTCTCTTTAAACAGCCTCTGAACAACCTCCTGCAACAACATTAGCGATCAAATGGTGAAAAAGTCTAACATTAAATTCAAAACTTGTACCACGTGGAAATTAATACTATATGGAATTCGTTCCTGAACCCTCCCTCCCACCACCAACACTTGTCAATGTTAATGAGCAACTGTGGCTTTAATGTGAAGTTGAGCCATATTTGGAGGGTATGAAACAACACTGTTGTCACCTTCTCCTCCTGCCCTTCTCTTTACCTCCTTGTCCTTTTTGTGGCCCTGGAGGCCCCTGAGGCTGGGAGGGCCGGCGTAGGGAGTCCGGTGCGCAGACATTAGCTTCCTCTGAAAGACAATGCCTCACGTCACATGACGCCATGTGCGGGTGGTGGGGGTGATACCTGCTTTACACACTGCACTGACCATAGACAGAGAATGATGCCTGGTGTCGGGGACACGCTGAGGGCTCCATTTCCTTGCTGGGGTCTGGTTGAGGGCCAACACTGAGGACACGGAAACGTGGCCAAACAAAGACATGTTTCATATTAAAGCTTCCATGTGAGACAGAGGAGATGGTTGTGAAGGCCAGAGAAGCTCTGCTTACCCACAGAACCTGCTGCTGCCTCGGTCCGGCTCTTAGTAACAGGGACTCTCTGAGCCTGGAAACACAGGGACTTGATATTTAGCAACAGTTTTGTACCTTTCTACCGTATCTATTTGTTGAAAAATGTAACATCGTTATGAAATTATATACATTTAACACTGCCTTTATTCAGAGGCGGTGTTTAGTTAAAGACAGAAGATACTAGGACTGTCTAGCAGAAGTGGGTGGCAGGGCAGATGAGGGTGGGCCAGTATGTGGAGAGATAAGGGGAACTTACAGTGTAGATGGAGGTGGCCCTGCCTGAGGGGCAGCCAGAGTTACAGGGTGTGGCCCCCAGGGTTCCTCCAGCCTTCAGCCCCTCGTTCTGCAGGATACTGCTCAGGGCAGCGGCGTCCGGGGAGAACGGTACTGCTCTGGACGGACCTATGGGAGAACCAGAGGCCCAAGCTGCCAATCAAAACAACAATCAGACAAATACAGTCGTCTTGAAGAAGCATTCGGATCCCTTCACTGTTGGCACATTTGACATAAAGACAAGTTTCAGATAAAAGCTTAGTGAGTCGGAAGTGATGGTTGTGAAGGCCAGAGAAGCTCTGCTTACCCACAGAACCTGCTGCTGCCTCGGTCCGGCTCTTAGTAACAGGGACTCTCTGAGCCTGGAAACACAGGGACTAGCATCAACAGACAAACTACAGTAGAGATGTGTACTTAAATGATGCCCTAGGGGAAATGGTTAGAGTTAAATCTGCATTGTGAGGCACAGTTACAAAATATACATAACAGAAAATATACAAATTAACAGGATCTTATAAAAAGGGCAACTTACAGTATATCACTTCGATAAGAAAGAGGTTAACAATGTGTTTTTGCCTCGGCCTGCCTAGTGAAAAAACATTCCAAAGGTGTGCGACACTTTTGTGTCCGAAAAGTGTCTGTAAGCAAGTCCAAGTCCAGCGCATGGATCTAGATACTATGACTGTCTAAGATATAGATACAATGACGGTTTAACATATAGATACTAGGACTGTCTAGCAGAAGTGGGTGGCAGGGCAGATGAGGGTGGGCCAGTATGTGGAGAGATAAGGGGAACTTACAGTGTAGATGGAGGTGGCCCTGCCTGAGGGGCAGCCAGAGTTACAGGGTGTGGCCCCCAGGGTTCCTCCAGCCTTCAGCCCCTCGTTCTGCAGGATACTGCTCAGGGCAGCGGGGTCCGGGGAGAACGGTACTGCTCTGGACGGACCTATGGGAGAACCAGAGGCCCAAGCTGCCAATCAAAACAACAATCAGACAAATACAGTCGTCTTGAAGAAGCATTCGGATCCCTTCACTGTTGGCACATTTGATGGTGTTGTAGATTGAACTATACAGTATATCCACATGTTATTTTGTATACAGAAAAAACAAGTGGCTGTAGACTAAGCTCCAGGGGGGGACTAACCTGCAAAGGGCTTGGCCTGATGTCGACTCTTCATCACAGACACTCTCTGTGGCTGGAAGGAAGGAAAACACACAGTTCAACTGCTACCACCAGCTTGGTTTTCAAGACAAGCTGTATTTTTTTTGTATCTGCAAAAAGGTGTCATCAATTTATTTGAAACTCTCCATTTCTTAGTAATCTAAAGTGCAGCTGTTCTAAGTACTCACGGAATGATACGTTTTAATGGAATGATATGGTCAGTGTGACTAGAAACTAGGTCGCCGTTCAAATAAAAACACATTTGAAAACAAATATCCATTTCCACTGAAACCAGTCTAATGGCACTGTGACACAATCCTTTTAGCCGCCTCACCAAGAAGTTCCCAGCAGAGGATCCAGGAGGCTGGGGAGTTCCTGAGGCCCCCTCATTAAAGGCGTTTTGGAGAATCCTGTGTTTGGTTCTAGGGTCAGAACAGAACATCTCTCCGCTCCCTGGAAGAACAGACAACATCAGAAGCAATACGCCAATCTAAAGGAATCAGGAGACATCAGGAATGATACGCCTGGCCAGAGAATCCTTCCTCTCACTCACCTGCTGCCCCGCTCAACACCTGGACACTAGGAGCCGACTGCAGAGCCTGGTTATCATGCAGGGTCTTGGGGACTTCTTTGAGGCTGAGCATGTTCAAATGGTTCAAGCAAGACTCTGAGGTAAAGACTGGCTGAGCTGAGGCAGAGGCACAGTTCAGAAGTTTGCTTTGACCAGACAAAGCAGCAGGTAAACCCACTGAGGTGGGGTCAATAGTACTTGAAACCTGGTACTGCCCAGGGTGTCCTGGTCCAGTTACTGTACAGTTTGCGGACACATTTGGAGGTTGACTCTTAGCGATAAGAGCACTGGTTGTCTGATGTTTCAAAGGTCCCTTTTCCCCATGACATAGCCCCCTATTAGACTGTGGCAACACGGATGGTCCTGTTTTTTGCGCAGCCAAATGCTGGCCGGTAGATAAATGTGGAGAATGCTCAGTTCTAGACTTGGATTGAAGTCTTTGAGTTGCCGAAACAATCCCTGCTGGACTTGGATGGGCTGTGGTGCTGGACTTCACAGGCTGGGTGGGTTGAACACCTGCTCTTGAGATAGGATGACTTGGCAGTCTTTGATTTTCTCCCATCCTGTGAGTCTTAGGATGGGAGAAGTTGAATGGGACAGGCTTGGTACATTGCTTCTTCTTCCTAGTTTTACCCTACGACAGAGGACAAAGACCACATTAGAAGTCAACTAGTTAAAGCAGGCTATTTTTCTAGAATCTTACATTCATTTGTACAGTCACTTGTAAAGTCCGTAAAAGAAGTTGACGGATGAAGAACGATGCTCTTACTGAAAGGGCATTTTCCTCCCATCTCCCGTGGGACTGAGTGAAGTCAGTGGATGCTTGGAGTTTCAGGGACTTTGCAAGCACAGGCAGTCTGCTTATACCAGGTCTTCCAGTGGGTTTTTCAGAGCTGGCTGGGTCCTTGTTCTCGACGCCTCGTTTGGTAGGTTGAGACACCGACGGGTATTTAGAAGACTTTGGGTTCCTGGTCATTTTGTTCAACTCATTCTGCGTTCTGTTAAAACCACATGAGGACAGTTTAGATTTTGATAGAAAAGGCTTAATTTAGTAGATGAGTTCGTCCCAAATGATGCCCAAAGTGCAAATAAAGAGTGAAGGAGACGGTCAAAGATCAGAAGTGAATAGAGATAACAGGATTTTGGTGATCCGAGAGCAAGAAGCGTCTGTATCTACTAGCCACATCTAAGCTACCAGACACAATGCACTTAATTAAGAAGGCAATTGCAGCTGATAAATAAGATGCCAACTAGAAAGTGGAATAATAACATCTATCCAATTATTGTACATACCTTGAATGATCACTGTGAATTTTGTTCTGACTTTGCTGGCGAAGTACTGGGGAGGAATCCATTGTAGGGCACTTTAAGTTGATGGACGCTATGTAAATGAGGAGACATTAGAAATAGAAATTAAAACACGGTGTTTATAGTGGACAGTACAAATGATGCACATAGAGCTATCTAGAAGGCTGACTTTGCAAGTTGTGGATTGGCTATCACTGTAGGCAACACATTTTCAACGCTGGGTAGGTAGTTTCAAATCATCTAGGCTAGAGAGCTCGCAAGAAAGGAGTATTACGATAATTTACCACTGACGAGCTAGCTAGTTGGCTAGCACATGACATGTACAGAAATATATATATATATATATAACACTAGCAAGCTAAGCATGACAAAGCAACAAATATGCAAAAGTGAAAGTCGCGTGCCAGTGCAAACCTTTATTTGAATGAATCGCAACGTAATCTGTATTTCTCCTGCGATAGATACATAGATAGAAATCCCTTAATTGTTTGTTGGCTGCTGCACAGGACAGATGAAACCCTGAAAACTTCCTGAACATCCAACGTTTGTAAAAAGCCCGCCATTCTATTGGTTGACACCAGAAGCTGCTTCGGCCAATAATGGCTTGGTTTTACAGGAAGTATTAGTTAAGCCAATCGGCGACAGGCATACGTAAACAACTCCATGGAAACGACGCTATAAAGCATTACCACGTGACTTGTGTATTGGGGGCTTACCCCCCCCCCCACCCCGTTAAACGTAAATAGGATCAATCGTCAATCGATCGAACAATATAAAAAAAAAAATTTTTTACATCCAGTTACATAACAGCTAAAAATAGATAATGATTGCTTTTTTCAAACTGCAGGGTTGACAAAGGTCAAAGGTGGTAGGTAAAATAAGATTAAAAAATAAATTAAAAATAAACGACATTAATTAAAGAGGATGTTGAATAAATTGTTACATATAATGAAATTGTTTAGATATAATGAAAATGCTGACACCCAAACACGCTTGAATTCACCTCTATTTCTTAACCAGCAGATGGTGTTCAGACTTGTCTGTTGAATGCTTCAAATCTGTTGAATGCCTCAATAGACTTGTCTGTACGGGTAGGTGTTGAATGCGTGGTTGTGACAGCAGGGCCACGTATGAGAAGGGAGGAAGGAGACATAGAGGAGGAAAACAGAAAGTTATGCTGCTGCAGAAATGGACCTGCGCTCCGAGTTACTCAAGTCTATTTGGTATGGTTTTACGGCCCTGGATTTAGAGAAGAGCGGTAAAGTGTCGAAGTCTCAGCTCAAGGTGAGTGGAGCACCTTTTTCAGGTAAACTATATCGATTGACTAGTGCACTTGGGGTGTCGGCTTTCACATGTCACATTTCCGACTTGAGCATCATGTGGAGAAACATTATTGAGTCCAGAAATATACAAAAACGCATTTATTTTCTAATTTAATTGGTTAGAAGGGTTAGAGCTGTCATAGCTAGTGTAAAATAACTTACAAAGATCTTGTACATCTTGTACATTTTATATTAATGAGCTTATCTTTTATTTCCTGTTTGATAAAAAGATAGGCACATGCTCTGCAGCACGATGTACTGACTGGTGTAGTACTTTAAACTCGGTGATGCAGTCATTTCCTTCGGAGAATAAACCACTGTTGATATTGAAAAGGCATGCACAATGTCCACTTCTGTGTGCCAGAAGTGTGAGCAACAATGCAACAGTTTGCCTTCAGTCTAGAAATGAATGGGAGCCCTCATCACAAAGTTTCATCCAGATTGGGCCCGTGATGTAACATCTTGCAGTGCAATGGGTACTCAGACACTGAACTAGAACCAGAGCATAGCTGCTGAATCAAATATTCAATCCCATTGTATGGGGCCATGTATGCTCTCAAAGGCCACTATTATTAGATTGCAACAAAAGCAAAGTGCTGTGGACGATGGGCTTACAACGTGGTTCCACAACAAGGACTTTACATTAACAACATGCTCCATTTAAAGTGAACGTTCAATTGCGTGATTGTGTATTATTATCTTTATTTGGGGGAAAATAGGCCATCTTAGACCGTAGCTAGCAGTGGTGGAGACATTGCCCTCTCCCACCCTACTGTATCCAGCCCTTCTCTGTCAGCATGTGCACCTGTCTGGCTACTAGCAGCACCACGTAGCCTGGATCATCACAGGTGGGCTGGTTGGGATCTGGAGCAGTATGGTGGTCCAGAGGCAGTGCTACTGCTCACACAGAAACGGAGCGTGCAGGTTCCACACCCGCTGGTTTTAAAAATAAAGACACAGAAAAGAGAGTAGAGAAGAGGAATGGAACGACAGGATGTGGTGATGTTTCTGAAGACGGGAGGCCGGGTGCAGGGTTTGTTCACCAAATCTCCGACACACCTACTTTACATGTTCCGTTTCCGTCCCTCTTATTTGTAGTTATGAAACAACCTGGAGCTGGAGTAGCTGATTGCAGTCTGAAAGATGAATCGTTAATCTAGCAACATTTAACCAGAAAGGGGGGCTTTTACTTTGGCGGTATCATTGGTAGCGGCAAAAACGTCACGTAATAATCGAATGTTTGTCTTCATCCGATATTTGAAATAAAAATGCTTTTAGCTTTCATGTTTCACTGTCTACTGAGATAAAACGGTTGCTTATTTGATTGTGTGGCATATGTTTGGCCGAAATAACACTCAAAAAATGCCTATAGGCAATTCCTTTAGGAAGAATACTAGTTATAAATTGGCTTATGCTTGAAACATGTGGCTGCTAGTACAGGAAGAATATGTCACTTGATTTACTAGAAAGAACTCCAACTACATTTCTACAAATCTAAAAGTAAGATGATGATGCTCAGTTCGATTTTGCAATGTCACTATCAGTACATGAGTTAAGGATTCTACAGTATGTATCATTGCAGTTTTGTTGTTGTGCTGCGTCCCGTACGTTGTGTGTGTCCAGGTCCTGTCCCATAACCTGTGTACAGTCCTGTGTATCCCTCATGACCCTGTGGCTCTGGAGGAACACTTCAGAGATGATGATGATGGTCCAGTCTCCAGCCAAGGCTACATGCCTTACCTCAACAAATACATCCTGGACAAGGTGATACACACACACACACACACTTTAGATGATTATGGACATATCTTTTTTTTTACAAAGTGTTGCTCAGATACCATTTTTGTTGGTCAGCTCATTTTTTCGATCGATCAATCGATCGATTGACCGGTCTGTCTGTCTGTCTATTTATCTATCTGTCTATCTCCTCTGCCTTCCAGATAGAAGAGGGTTGTTTTAAGAAGGAGAATGTGGACGAGCTCTGCTGGACTCTCACGGCAAAGAAGAACTACCGTCCAGACAGGAGCAGCAGCAGCGTTCTGCCAGATAAAGACGCATTCCGTCTCTGGTGTCTCTTCAACTTCTTGTCTGAGGACAAGTACCCGCTGGTCATGGTGCCCGATGAAGTAAGTTCCTCCTTTTAAAAATGCTGCTTTAAAAGGGACATGACCATCAACAGCAGTATCTCCCTCCAAGGAGGAGCTGGGTCAAATCTTCCGCAGTTCATATTTTCTGTGCCGTTTGAAACTCGAATGAGAACAATGCGGAGGTCTGACGATCAGGGGGAACCTCTGGCAGTGTAGGCTGCTGCTTTCATGGCACTTGCGCTTCCTGTAGTATCGATTTCAATCTCGCATTTGGCAGAGCTGGAAACCTACAAAGACGAGCCGCAACTCTCAGAGCAGGTCCGGATGTAACGGGTTATTACAACAATTTCAAGTGGTCATGCTAATATGTTTTATTTGTCTACGTGATTGAATGAGGCTCGTTGTACCAAGAAAGGGCGAAACGCCATCAGCATATCACTCCTCCTCATACTTTGCACCTGGCACTGTTATTCCTTAACATGTAGCCTTGTCACCATTCCCATCTACTCTGCTCAGGTGGAATATCTTCTGAAGAAGATGTGCATGGCCATGAGCATTGATCTCAACTGCGTGGAGCTGGAAGACTTCCTCTCCCAGGAGTCTGTGCAGCAGTCTGGCTTCACTGTTTGGGTTTTTCTGGAGATGATGAATTCTGGGAAGATAACCAGAGCCACAGACAAGGAAATAGTCAGCATGGCTATTGAAGAGGTCTACCGGGAAATAGTAGGCGATGTCCTCAAAGAGGTAAACTACCTTAAAACCAAAACCTCAAAACAAGCTTACATAACATATCTTTTTTTTTTGTTCTTCCGTACCAAAGGAATTCGTGTACAATCTCGTTTGTATGGTTATTGTGAATGATTCAATCTCTGTATGACCAAGTCAGGACTCAAGAGGGCTGCGTCTTGTGCCTAAGAACCGTGACGCTGTCATGACTGTGTGTGTTGCCCCCCCCCCCCCCCCCCCCCCCTCCAGGGCTACCTGTGGAAGAAGGGCCAACTAAGGAGGAACTGGAAGGAGCGTTGGTTCACCCTGCGGCCCAGTCACCTGGCCTACTACACTGGGGAGGATCGCAAGGACTGTCAGGGCAACATAGCTCTGGACGCAAACTGCTGTGTGGAGGTAATCGCAAGACAAGTAGGGCAAGCTGGGGTTTAAATATAACAGTGGAGTCATTCTTATTGGCAAATATTGGTGTTCTTACAAATACAGACACATACACACAGTGTAAATACACAGAGTTCATTTCTGTGCTGTTTGTCAGGTGCTGCCAGACCGAGATGGGAAGAGATGTATGTTTTGTTTGAAAACCCTCTCCAAGAGCTACGAGATGAGTGCCTCAGACACCAAGCAGAAGCAGGAGTGGACAGCAGGTGTGTGTCTCTGATTTGAGTTTGATCAAAGTCAGCAAGAGCTCACATCCACATCTAGGAGCTCAGTTAGGGGGAACGTTAACACTGTCACAGGTGAGGTATTGGCACACAGGTGAATGTTATCTGGCTCCTCCAAGCAGGGTGGGTGACAGTGCACATGGTGTGATGGTTCGAGAGTGCTTTGTCATTTGCCCACAAAGCCAGCTAAATGAGCCCACCCCTCCCCACTATCCCCACCCCTCCCCACTATCCCCCCATCATCCCAACACTTCCCCACAGCCATTCAGACGGCAATCCGGCTCCAAGTGGAGGGCAAGTCATCGCTCCACAAGGACCTGAAGATGAAGCGTCGGGAGCAGAGGGAGCAGCGGGAGAAGCGTCAGCTGGCCAAGGAGGAGGAGCGCCAGCGGCTGCACGCCCTGCAGGAGGAGCGCGAGCACAAGCTGGCCGAGCTGGAGCTGCTGAAGGAGGCGCAGCGCCAAGCGCAGGCTCTGGTGGAGCAGGACGAGAGAAGGAGACGCCAGCAGCACGAGCAGCTGCAGCAGGCCCTGGAGGTGCAGCTCCGCGAGGCAGAGGAGGTGAGGAGATGCTGGGAGTGTGGAGGGGAAGTTTGAAGGTGTTGGGGGGGAGCGGGGGGGGGGGGGTGGAGAGGTAAGAGACAGGTAGCAACAGCAAGACATGGGGGGGTGGGGGGGGGTGGAGAGAGAATGGAAAGAAGCAGCGAAGCAGGAGGAAGCAGCTGAAAGGGTGAGCGAGGTTATGGGGGTAGAGACAATCACAACAGCAGCAGACAGCCGGTTGGAGGTTGAGACTGGTGGGATGAGTACAAAAAAAAAGTTGGCGCCTGGTTTGAGCTGGAGCAGGATATATCTGTGTATCTACTGGATGTACATGTGGAAGCATAGCAGGTGCTCTGATGCTTGGCGGGTGTGGTCCCTCAGGCGCGGGCCAGCATGCAGGCGGAGATGGCTCTGAAGGAGGAGGAGGCAGAGAGACAGAGGAAGAGGATCCAGGAGCTGGAGGAGATGCAGAAGCGTCTGGAGGAGGCTCTGCAGCAGGAGGTCAAGGCCCGGCTCGACGAGGAGGCCTATCGCTACGCTCAGGCTGGGTGGGTAGCTTCGCTGAGGCCCTGTCACACACACATGCACACACACACATGCACACCCGATTGCGAGCACCAGTGCCGCACACACACCCACATTGCACAACATTAAGCTACCTCTCAGTTTTATCATATTCATCTAGTTCTTGCACACATAAAAAGTACTGCTATGAAATACAGCCAAGAGTGTGTATGTTTTTGTTGTAACAGATGTTGGTCATTTGCTGTTAAAGGAGTTCGCACTACACTAGGTTCCTGAGGAAGTTTAGTTTTGAACGCAGAGGAAGTTGTCTGGGGTTAGGACTTGTTTTCTAAACCCTCCAAATATGTGTCAACAATGCTCATCCCTGCACAGCCACTGGGCTTTTACGAAAGGTCTCTAACGTGCACTAAATGTGAACTTCAAACGTATGAAGTTGGTTATATACAGTTGGGTACATTGCTCACTATCTAGGTCAGGCTTAACACCACACAGCTGAGATGCCAGAGTCATGCTCTGCACTAGCAGGACCAGAGAACCACTTCCTTACTGTGGCGGTTCTCCTCCTGCAGTTTGCTGGCGGAGGAGGAGGAGAAGATGAAAGCTCTGATGGCCCTCCAGGAGGAGCAGGAGGAGTACATCCTGAAGGCCCAGAGGGAGAAGCAGGAGCTCAGGCAGGAGATGGAGACCAAGTCCAGAGAGCTGGACGAGGCTCAAAGAAAGCTGGAGGAAGTCCGTGCCAACCGGCACCGCGTGGACCAGGATGTGGTGGTGAGCGTCTACACACACCTGTACTGTAACCTTCCCTACCTCAAAGCAGACCCACTCACCATCTGTAGGTGCTGACATGGGGAACTGGCACGCATTGAAATCCATCTTTATTCACTTCTGCATGCTTTTCTTTTTGCTACAATTTACTATACAGTGACAATGTGTATATTAGATATTCAAATGTAATAGGCGTAAATAGGCGTAAGATTTCTGTGTAATTCACGAATTCAAGCACTTTTAAATGCTCAAACTCAAAGTATTTGTAATCATTTTATTGTTTTGTTAGTGGTGATAGAGCTGCATGCTGTGAATATAACTTAGTGCCCAGTGATTGCTGATGAGCAGCTTGTGTTGTACTCTACACAGGCTGCCCAAAGAAAGCTCAGGCAGGCCAGCACCAACGTCAAGCACTGGAACGTTCAAATGAACAGGCTGATGCGTCCCATTGGACCAGGAGGTATGAAACACACCTTCCAGCGTTCGGAGGATTTTGAATTATATCTATAGTTACTTATATCTATAGTTACAGGCGCATATGCTGAAGATGATACGATGTTTCCTAGATCTGAAATATTTCAGCTAGTTGTGGTTTTGGTTAGCATTCGTCTACAGTGTGGAGAAAGTTGTTACACAGACGTGTCCGTAGTGTCTCTCTCTCTGTGGTTTCAGGATATTGTTTTCACACGCTGTCAATAGACTCACTTCCTGAAATATAATATCAGTTCCAATGTGCACATCTGCCCTTTTCAGTGTTAATAACTCAGAAGTTAGTGAGCAACAAAAATCAGCTTGTGGTACGGTTCGATGTCACTTCCTGTGTTGTTCTTTCTCATTGGTGACTTAAAGAGAAGAGGCCTTCAGGTGGGGGCTCCTTCTCCAGCTTCCAGATCCCCACACAGAGAGACCCCGGCCTGCACCTCAGACAAATGTCCGACGACGAGAGCAAGGAGAACGTGGACAGCAGCTCCGCGTGCGAAGGGGAACGCCGTCTGTCCCAGGCCTCAAACGGAGACATGGAGACCTCGTGAGAGTATGACCCCA
Organism: Plecoglossus altivelis; assembly: GCA_036571765.1. Lineage (NCBI taxonomy): Eukaryota > Metazoa > Chordata > Actinopteri > Osmeriformes > Plecoglossidae > Plecoglossus > Plecoglossus altivelis. Next base: position 16,299,120 of record BROE01000021.1, on the reverse strand, counting down.
CGAGGGGAACATCACCGGAGGGGCATGACTTTGGGGGGGGGGGGGGATCCTGAGGAAAGGGGTGCCAAGGATACTGGGGAAGTGTTAATACAGCTCAAATGAGTTGTGTTAGCTTGAGTATTGGTTGTGAGGGACTGAAGTCAGATTGGTAAAAATAGCACATATGTCTTTCCGGTTGACTGTGGCAAAGACAGTTTGTTCCCCTACTCAAACCCTCACTGACTCCATGTTGTCATGAAGAACCAGTTCAGCAGGAAACAATACTAACATCTTAACAACACAAAGATACAGAGATACACTTCCATCTTAAACGGGTTCTACGATACTGCGAGACTAATAACGTTTTTTCCCCATATTACAAGAAAGTTTGTTAACTTTTCAAACTTCATTTTATTTGACAAACCTGAGTGCAGCGAATATGATAAAGGATGGGCTCAATGGAAAAGGAAATGTGTAACAATATGTTTCCCTTTGAATCTGAGTATCAATAACAACATGGTATTGGAGGGAAAGGATTTATTTAAAACTACAGCTTCAGTTTCTTTATCTGTTTATGAACACAAAGCAAGCTTTGGATAGTTTCAGAAAGCGAATTTTTAACACATTTGCTTATATTATTATGTGATGTATTGACAGTATAAAATATACTGTATCATACATACAATAAAAAAAATACATCAAGGCAAAACCTCAAAATAAGAATTTGCTCGTAAAGATTTTTTTAATCAGAGTTTTTCATATCAATACAATTCAAGTTATTCGTGCTACCAGAAATCAGAGTAATATCTTCCATGGAACAGTCATACATAAACCTCTCGTCTAAAAGCTGTACATTATGCAGAAATGACATCCTTGATCTTGAAGAGGGCCATCTTTCGGCTTACGGGAGTTGGTGACGGTGTAAGGATGACTTGTGTGCACTCACATACACAACATTTACACTGATACATTAGCTCATTCCACATATGTATTTTTTTTATTCCTCAAACATAGATATTAATGCATAGAATTTGATAAATTATTGCATATGTATTTATTAATTATTGACCGGTGCCGTCCCTATTCATTCAATGTAGTTAAATACACTGTAACCATAACTTTCATTACTTGATTAATGAATGTTAGTACGTTTGTATTGACAATAAATACGATTCAAGAAAAAGTTTGTTTTGACCAAGTGGTGGATTAACGTTAGCTTCATACAAATCGTGCGGGATTATTTAAATGAGCAGTGGCACCCTACTTCTTTCTGGGTTTCAAACGTCTAAAGCAACCGCTTCTGTGGGTGGTTCTTGTACTTCCTGTTGCATTCGTCATTTCAGACATGTAAATAGATGTCACATGCCATAACGGCAAAAATTCATGTAAAAAAAAAAAGGAAAAAAAAGTTGTAATTTACGTGTGCATCTTCGAAGGAGTTTAGATCAATTTGAGCTTGGCGGGTGTGTCGTTTCTAATAGCTAGTTCATTTGCTTGTGTTACTGTGCAGTGCTTTTTGACCGACAAGGACCAGCGGCTTTTCTATGACGATCATATTCAGCGCTGTTGTCATAACTGTCTGAATAACCAGAGAATGTCTCCAGAGGAAGGCTCTGGAATTGCCTTGCTGTCCTTGACAGTGCAGTACGGTGGCCGAGACGTCTCAACGCGTTGGAAAAGCGCTAAGTACAACTGCTTAAGCAGCAACATCAATGTTTAAGTCTTAAGACAGCGGACGTGAGCCGCAACGAATGTTGAAAACTAACCAAAAGTTGAAAGTAGCCGATTATTAGCCGGCGGTATTATTCAACATTGCTTATTTGTGACAATCGTATAGTGTTAATGACATCATAGTTAGCTAGTGAACAAAGCTGGACTTCTTAAACGGCTTAGAACTTTCCTAACTTCCGGGTCACCCATTCAAATGAAATAGACAGCCAGCTGGCACACTTATTGGTGTTCCTCAAAGTGATTAAAAACGGTCAAATCGACGAGTGAAAATGCAGGGTTATTTGAACATGTACCAGGCTGTAAACTGATTCAAACAAAATCCCACAGAATCTAAGATCATTAAAAAGACCCGGCTGAGCCTAATGCTGTAGGCCCAGACTCACCACTTGTCTGGAGCTAGACTAACTGGATGTCTGCCTATCCTGATCTAAAGGGATGGTCACAGGATAAAACACTGTTGTGTTGGAATAGTTGTCCATGATTCCTTGTCGACAACATTTCTCCTTGGCAGTCTGTCTGCTCTACCCCTTAGATCGGGTGTCAGTCGAGCTTAGCATATGAGCATGATAGCACTGTGTAAAAGGCTAAGATTGGAACCCAGTATTGAATCAGTTCCCACACCTTATTTAACATCAAATTCGATTCCTTTTCTGCTCCTTTCAAGGACCCATTGCCTACAAGTGAAGGACTCAATATTGCACGTTTTGCAACATGAATTGGATGTTTGTCATATATCCTAATTCGATAGTCTCAAAGCATAGACTTTGTCTCTAGGTTGAAGGTTTACCATTGGTGGTCGCTACCTTGATATTGCATGAGACTCATGACAGTGAAAATGTTGTGCATCCCATCAGTGTGATACAACTTGGATTTCTAAATGTGCATCTTGAACATTATTTCCTACTGCAGGAGCAGGCCATGTAAAAACATCCAAGATAGAGGCTTTATACAACCGTCTCTAAGTATTCTCACGTGTAGAGAAGTGACAAGGCCTGAGGTTTCTAAACTCTGCTTGTCCTCCTCGACTGTGACTGTTCATTTACTATTTACAAACATGACACTGATCTATGTGCACCTCACTGACATCTTCACAAATTCACCATCTGATGCAATACCCTTCCAGCCACAAGTCATTAAGGATGCACTTTCCCTGGGTGAGTCAAGTTGATTCATATTGAGTTATTATACAAGTCAAGTTGATTCATGTTGAGTTATACAATTGGGAAAAACTGTAACCATTTTGAGATGATTCGTATTTTAAGCTTGTAAGACTAAACACACCACGAACCTTTACATTTGATAAAATATGTAGACGAATGTCTCCACTTTGGATTCAAGGACATTCAAGGTCAATTTTCTGTATTAAAATAGTAAAAAAAAACAAAAAACGGAAGTACTTTTGACCCTCTTCTAGATTTTTATAAAACAATGTTCAAGGCCCATGGGAGCCCAGTTCAAATGCTGATCTACTGTATGTAGACACTGTAGTCAACACACACCGAGTACGCCTAATTGTCTCCGGGTTTCAATTAACTGTAAATAAGTGCAAATGCACATGTTTAGCTCAGTAGGTTTTGATGAATGGTGTTAAATAAAAGTTAAAACAATCTTAAAAGAGACAATAGACTCCATTTTATGCATTTATTCATGTAGTTATTTCACTCTGATTCAAAGGCTCAAGGCTGGTCAGCGATTTAATAGCCAAAAATACTCTAGATTTTGTGGTTAATTTCTTCTCCTTCACTTGTTCTCGTTTTTTTGTACCATCCTTCCTTAAAAATGCCACAAAACGTTTGAAAAGTGCATTTTCCTGAATTTCTTCAAAACTTTTCAAGTTATTTAACCCTGCCCCCCTCCCCCTAAAAACACCCATCTTTCAAGGCTTATGAGGTCACAAATTTGCAACGAGAAACCAACATTTTTTCCCCAAAGGTTTTATAACCATCCTGTTCACACACAAACAACCTTCTCCTTTTTACACAGCCAGAGAAGAACAAAAAAGATGAAACATAATAAACTCCCAAACCTTTTGTACAGAGAAATCAAACTAAATGGAGAAAATGTCTTTTATATTAGTCCATGTGTTTATCCTCTGCCTCCACTCAGGGTGGTCATTTTAATAGGGAGGGAAGAGGGGAGACGCACAAATATACCAGGTACAGTTGTGTGTGTCAACATGAGGCTCTGTGTGTAGTACGCAATGTCAATCAGTCCATCTGGCTTGCTGGTCTGACTCCGGTTCTTTTACATGGGATTAGAAACCAGGAAACCTAGGCCATTTCCATCTAGAATAGTGTACGAGTGTGTGTGTCCTCAGTTTGAATCTGTCAAGAGTAGGCAAATTGAAATCGTGTATGTATGTGTGTGTGCGCGCGCATGGGTTTAAGAGTCTCAGTGTCTAAGCCAGTCCGAATCCCTCGGAGCATTCCTGAATGGCCAACAGCAGCATGTGTCTCAGCTTCTCATAGCTCTCGTAGGCTGGGAGGTCCAGCTGGTTAAAGCTGTAGGAGACAAAGGAGGTAGAGGTGAGAGATGGAGAGAGACCAGCAGGAGATGCTAAACCTCCCTGAAGCCCATATATGTATATATATGTATATATAACCCATCTGCCCAGGCCAGCCAGAGACCCAGGCCCGTGCTTGACTACCAACATGACTGTAACCCAAGTTCTAAGACTGACAAGTCTGGTGGTGCTGTGAGGTGCAGGTGTGTCTGTTCTTACCAGGTGTGAGCTGAGGGGAGGCGGTCGGTGGAGCGGTCGTCGCGATGGATCTGGAACTTCTGGATACCGTTCATGCCCTCGAGTGCGGCAAAGCCCTGAAGGGGCACCTTGGAGGTGCCTGTAACAAACTGCAGGAACTTGGCCCGGTCGGCCTGGTCGAAGGAGCGCAGGGCCCTCCAGAACCACTGGATCTGGACGCACCACACGTCCAGGGAGAAAACGTAACAGGCGTTAGGGTTAGTAATGGCACAGGCGCGCTGGGGAACATGGCAGGGCTGCAGTGTGGGTGTGGGTCCTACCTGTATGGAGCTGGACTGGTACTTGTGGTACTCTGTGTTGGCCTTCAGGTCGTCGATGTCGATGGTGGGCAGGCCAGAGATGAGCAGCTCCAGCTCCTGCTCAGTGAAGATGGAGATGAGCCTCTTGGGGATGATCTCATAGAAACCCTCCAGGAAGGCGGCCAGCTGCTTACGGATGGCACCTGCAGGGAGGGGGAGGTGAGGGGGAGGAAGGGTACACCGTTAGGAACCAACAGGTTCACCCACCAAATCTCCATAGTTTTCTCGGAATCAGTTGAGTGTTGTTCAAGCGTCAGCATGTGTGCCTAATGATAACCATGATCATCTGGCTGAGTGTTCTCACCTGTCATCTTCATCTGACACACTAGGTGGACGTACTCCTTCTTGTTCTCCTCCGTCACAATGATGTTCGCCCCATTAGGCTTCAGGTCCCGCACCTCACACACCCCAAACTCCTGAACCTGTACACACACACACACACACACACACACACGTCAGTGCTGCTTGACAGTAGAAAAGATAACCCTTCAACTTAAACACCTCAGACAGTGTAAAGAGGACTGGAGAGATAGAGATAGAGGGGACACACACACACACACACACACACACCTCAGTGCTGAATGTCAGCTCGTAGCCCAGGGTGGACACATCATTCTCCAGTAAGTAGACCAAGCCCTGGAAGAAGGGGTAGTCCTCACTCTCCATGTCAGTATACCTTGAACACAAGAGACGACAGCAGTCAACCCCACAGTCTGTCTGCACACACAATATCACTTTAAACACATCAGGTCACAACAATGTCTCAATCTCAAGCGAGTCCTGACCAAAGCAAGCGACATGATTCATTGGTCATGACAGAAGCAGATTTGGTCTCTCTCCTCTAGGAAGGCATACAGCAGGGACGCTACCTGACACTCTTGCCCAGGATGTGCTTGTAGAAGCTACGGGTGAAGTAGCACTCCAGCAACCGGTTGTCGTAGACGGCCTTGGCCACCACGCGGCCCACAAACTTGAAGTAGCTGAGGTGGTTGGGGTTGCAGTGGGACGATGGGTTGATGGTGTAGGTGACGCGGTCGCCAGGCGAGGTGCGGAACAGGGCGTACATGGGGTTGAACATCTCCCTGGAGATGATCATGTACCACTCCCTCAGCAGCCCGCCTGCATCCTGGCCCTCCTCACCCTCAAACACAATGTACCTGCAGGGGGGGATGGAGGAACCCAGAAAGAGGGTGAGAAGGGAGACATGGCAAACTCATTCAACAGTGTGAAAAAGAGGGGGAGAGCTAGACTGGTAGAAGAGAAGGAGAGAGAGAGGGAGAGGGCCAGACTGGTAGAAAAGGAGAGAGATAGATAGAGGGCCAGAGTGGTAGAAGAGAAGGAGAGAGACAGAGGGCCAGGTCCTCACAGTCTGTTCTTCATGTCCTCTGGGCTCTTGCGGTGCAGCTCTCTGTACGAGTCCTCAAACACGTGGTCCCTCCTCACGTGCACCGCCATGTCCTCCTTCCTCAGGCCCTCGTCTAGACGCTCCAGCTCCTGTCTGAAGTACCTAGTAGGACAGGGAGGGAACCAGCTTTACCCAGACTCACACTGAACAAGCTTCACATGTGCTGCTTTACAACTGAACTCTAACGTGCGTCTTGGACACAAGCTTACTTCCGCTTGACGTCAAAGTCCAGGATGCGGATGTAGTCGACCAGCACGGCGAAGGGCCCGTCGGCCAGGTGTGTGGTGGACTGGCGCAGGATCTGGTTAAGCACGGTGCGGTGCGTCTCTGTGAGGAGGGTGGAGAGAGACAGATGAGGTGGAGAGAGAGAGAGACACAATGGAAAAATGACGGTGGTTAGCTGAAATCTAATCAGAACTCGTCCAAAGACTGAATGAATCTATTTCCCTTCCACCCCTTCCATCTCCCCCCCACTGCCACTGACCAGCGAAGCGCAGGAACTTCTGCGTGTCTGGAGGCAGGTTGGAGGAGATGTGCATGGAGGAGGGCTCTCGGGAGAAGAAGGGGTCCAGGGAGGAGGGCGTGGCAGGGGTGAGGGGCGCTGGGGACAACGGCGGGGGCTCGTCCTTGATGTGGGACAGCTGGCTCTCCCGCGTGTCACGCACCGGAGGCTTGCTCTCACGCTCTGTGGCGTGGACCAGGAAGAAGGCCTCCACCGCCGGCTGCAGCACTGTCAGAGGAAGGGGACATTAATACATACACACAGAGAGGAGTGTGTGTATATGGTACTGTGCAAAAGGTATTGAGTTCATTAACATGCAGGTTTTTTTGTCTTCTGTTTTTGTGCAGCAGTATTTAACTGCAAAGTTTAATCTTTTCATGGGAATCATTTCTAAAAGCAGTTTAGCTTTGCTGTTTGCAAATTCCCATGTAATGTAGCCTAAGACTCTTCCATCCTCCTGTAGGTGTCCATGTGTGAACAGAGAGAGCAGCAGGGCCATGCTGTAGTGTAGATGTCCATGTGTGACCAGAGAGAGCAGCAGGGCCAGGCTGTAGTGTAGGTGTCCATGTGTGAACAGAGAGAGTAGTGCTGTAGTGTAGGTGTCCATGTGTGACCAGAGAGAGCAGCAGGGCCAGGCTGTAGTGTAGGTATCCATGTGTGAACAGAGAGAGCAGCAGGGCCAGGCTGTAGTGTAGGTGTCCATGTGTGAACAGAGAGAGCAGCAGGGCCAGGCTGTAGTGTAGGTATCCATGTGTGAACAGAGAGAGCAGCAGGGCCAGGCTGTAGTGTAGGTATCCATGTGTGAACAGAGAGAGTAGTGCTATAGTGTAGGTGTAGTGACAGAGCAGTGTTACCCAGGACAGCATGCTGGTCATGGGACTCCTCCAGCTCCTTCAGACACTCCCCCAGCATGTCCCACAGCTCGTCCAATAGCAGCTGCTCGCTCAGCAGGGGGAGGTCCGGCAACCTCTCCTCATTCTCTGATTGGCTGTTGCCCTCTTCATCTGCCAAAAACATGAAAAAAGATCAATAAAGGTTTACAGTTTGAAAAAGAAAACAAGCCCAAAAAGAAAACCAAGTCAACTAAAACCCCAATCAAGTGTGAGTCTCACCCAGGGGGGCGGGGTCCTGGTCCACAGGGGAAGGCTGGTCAACATCCATGGGGGAGTCGTCCCTCTGGGCAGCCTGGGATTCTGCCTGGACCTCTGACTGGAGGGGTGGGAACACAGGGGGCAGGAGGACCATGAGGAGGGGCAGGACCACAGAGAGAGAGAGAGAATATGGGAGGCAGCAAGTGAAGAGAGAAACAAGAGAGGGTTATCAGTACAGGTTTGTGCTTGCACGGCCCCTAACTATGTGCACTCGGAGTTTGCCATGCAATGTGACATTACCAAAGATCTCACACAGAGCGCAGGGGAGTGGGCGAGGCCAAAAGCATGAAGCCATGACAATCAGCCAATCATCAGCATCATCATAATCATCATCCTGAGATCCTATCCAACAGGCAGGCAGCATATCCAGACCGGCCAATAGCATGACACCAGACAGGGCAGACACATCATCTATACAGAGAATGCGATGCATGTTTTGCCGTCTGTTCGCGAGCATTCATTCCTCGTTGGCCTTGAGAGAGTGAGTGTGTGTTTGTGTGTGTTTAGCTGCTGCTGCGTGGGTGAAAGGCACGCAGCTAAAGAGAACACGCGTCCCGTGTTCCAGGGCTGGACCCAGACACAGCTCACTGGACTAGCATGAGGACGTGTGTGTGTGTGTGTGTGTGTGTGTGTAATATGATGTACTAATGACCTCTGTCCATACATGTCTTAGCAATATGTAATGTGCTGCAGGAGTTCTTGTTGTGCATGTGTGTGGTCAGCACACACGCACACACACACACTTGAGATGAAATACAGGGTGTATTACACACAAGCATGTTAGATGTGAGCAACATGAGCTTGAGGCAGTACAGTGTGTCTGGAGCTTCAGCATGATGGGGGTTCATGCTAGTACCCAGGACAGGGAGTACAGTATTAATGACAGTATGCATGATATGCCAGCGTGTTTAGCCACACATGTGTGTTTGGAGGGGGATGAGTGTATGGGTGCAGGTGAGGTGTGAGGGCAGGTGTGTGTGTGTGTGTGGGCTGGCTCCATCATTAGCGGTTGTGCCCTGCTGTCAGTGCGGCCAGTCATGCTAACCGTGGCGGCGGCAGCAGCAGCGCTGGGTGGGGCTGCGGGCGGGGCAGCAGCAGGGACATGGGGGGCCGCGACCGAGGCTCCGGCGGCGGCGGCGGCCACGACGGCAGAGGCGGTGGGGGGCGGGGCCTGCTGGAGGCGGCGTGCCCGCTGCCCCTCTCTCACCATCTGGATGATGGCGTCAGCCTCGGCCTCCAGCTGGCGCACGGCGGCCTGGATGCTGCTGGCAGAGCCCAGACTGGTGGAGCCTGGAGAGGAGAGGAGGGTCACTACAGGAGGGAGCAGCACCCTTCCCACTACAGCTGGACCATCAGCTGCCACAGACGCACATGGCTGGACTACATAGTGTAATAGCTGCCAGAGAGGGGACAGAGAGAGAGTGTGTGTGTGTGTGTCTGCTCTGTCCCTACCGAGCCGTCCTGTCTGCTTGGCCTTCTTGTTGGCGCGGCGTGTGTCCTCCCTCAGCTGGATGATGACCTGCAGCACGCGCAGGAAGAACTTCTGCGTTGACGTCTTGGAGGTCAGGGAGCTCATGCAGGGCAGCTGCAGCTCGCGGCCCCCCAGCGTGCGCTTCTGGGCCGCCACGATCACCACGCTCTCCGACCCGTCGAACCTGCGCCCCCGCCAGCGCGCGGGGACGGGCGGCAAAGCAGAGTACAGTCATTATGGAGCACTGGGGAAGCTGTCACAACACACACGCTTGGATCCATCTCTCTTGCTCGCGGGCAGCAGAGCTGTCAGATGGAACCAGCACCACCCTCTCCTCACCTGCTGGTCATCTTGCCCCTGAGCCTGGCAGACAGGGACGAGTCGTCAGACGGCCCGTCAGGTGACAGGGCGTCGGCCCGGGCTCGTCTTTGTTGTTCCAGGTTGTACTCCCTCAGCTCAGCCAACAGAGTACCTGGAGGGGGGACGGGGTCAGAGGTCATCCATGAGGGTCTGGGAGGAGGGGGGGGGGGATCAGGGTTGTGTGTGTGTGTGTGTGGTACTGACCGATCTGCTTGCAGAGTGTGTACCCCAGGTGGCGAGCTCCACTCAGCAGCAGTCTGAGCACCGTGTCCCTGGTGGCTCCGTCCCCCCTGGACAGCTGCAGCAGGATGTTGGCCGCATCCTCCAGACCCTCCTCCGAACACGAGTGGGAGGTCAACACCTGGACACACACGATGACCACCATGTTAACCACGAACACAAACCCTTAAACACAGCAGGTCACACACTGTTGTGTGTGTGTTCATACCTCTACAGACAACTGCAGCTGTTTCTCTGTGAGTCCCGTTGATGCCAGCTTGGTGTCGCTCTCACTGCTGACGATTCCTCTCTGCTTCCCTGTAAAGACAAACACACACCTGAGTCTCTCTGTCCTCCACACTGACCTACACGTACTGTACACTGTCTAATATGTTACCCTATCAAAGCCCAGGTGGGAAAATGTCAGCAGCAGACGCAGGCAAAAGCTAAATGTTTGTGCTCCTGGGATCTGCTGTCCATGTGCTGCTGTTAGCTAACTATAGCTAGAACTAGCCTGAGCTAGTGAGGTGTTGGTGCCTGGAGTCCTGCGAGGGGAGCTGACCTGCTGAGCTAGCTCCAGAGGAGGAGGTGATGGACACGGCCGTGGAGGACGAGGAGGACTGGGAGGCCACTAGCCCCGTCCCTGAGGACGAGCCCTGGACAGCACCCAGCAACACCGCTCCCGGGACCACCGAGCCCTGGGCCACGCCTGCCGGCACGGGAGCTGCAGCCACGCTGGTGGTGGTGGCAGCTGGGTTGCTGAGGCCGGTGGCGGCCTGCGGGGTAGGGTGTCCTGCGGGCACCTCCGTGGCCTTGTTGTCAGGCAGGGCGATGGAGATGAGAGACAGCAGGCGGAGCAGCTTCTCCGTCAGCAGGGAGCTGCGGCGGATGACCGGGTGGGACAGCATGTTCATCAGCTGGCCCAGAGGAGACGCCTCCAGACTAAACTGGGCGCCCTCCGCCTCGCCGGCTCCTCCCAGAGGCACCGTCTTCATGGAGGCCTTGCCCTTACGGCTCACATTCATGTTGTCCAGCTTGACCAGCAGGTCCCAGAAGTCGGTGGAGATGCCCAGGGACTGGGCGGCCGAGGCGGCCGAGCAGGAGCCCAGGGAGTTCTGACCGGAGGAGGGGTTATTCTGGGACGTGGCCCCTCCTCTGGAGCCACCGCCTCCCCCTCCTCCCCCACCACCTCCTCCTCCAGAGGCCACGGCACACAGGCGGGCGTCCAGGTCGGACGAGGACGTAGAGGAGAGGAGGTCCTTGCAGCGTTGCTGGGTGAAGTGACTGGGAAACACCTGGACAGTCGGGAAAGGAAAATATTGGTTTAGGACTCATCGACTGACTGATCTAACAAACGATCGCCACATGACCTGGTCTGTTTAAAAATCTATTTCCTCCTCCACTCCCCCCCCCTCACCTTGGCCAGCTGGATGAGGGTGTCCAGTACGTGTCTGCAGACCACAGGAGCTGCCTGGGGATGGATGTGGACGGTGGAGCCGCCCCCAGTGGCGCAGGTCACGCCCCCTCCGGCCCCTGACATGGCCCCACCCAGCGTCCCCGCCCCGGACGAGCCGGCGGCGGCCGAAGAATGGCGGTCGGCGTGCTTCCTCCCGGACGCCCGCTGGATCTGGAAAATGTTCGTCCGGCAGCCCAGCGCCGCGTCCATGGAAACAGAGAGCCAGGAGAGCTGGGAGGAGCTACGAGACTCCACCCTGTTCAGCAGCTCCAGGGAGGAGGAGGAGGACGAGAGGGAGGAGGCGGTGGCGGAGGCTGCCTTCCCCCCGCAGCCGGCCTGCGAGGCAGCGGCCCTCTTCCCTCGGGCCTCGTCCAGACGGGACGTCTCCAGGCACACCTCGCTCTCGCTGCTGCGCTGCAGGATGGACAGCAGGCTGCGGATCACCCAGCCCCGCGTCTGAGAGTGGTAGCAGAGGTTGCGGAGCACGCGGTGCAGCCGGCTGGTGTTGAGCTTGGGCTCGTCCACGAACAGCAGCACCAGCAGGCAGGACAGGGCCTCGTGGTCCAGGAGCAGACGGCCGCGGAGCCGCAGGAGGGAGTCCACGCTGGAGCTGGAGGGTCTGGACACAGAGACGACTCAGTCAGACACAAGGACCACATGGGGCTCTGGACGTGCACAGGCAGATCTCGTCCACATAATCACCACACAGTCGGCCCTCACCTGCTGTGGTTGGCCCCCCCGCCCATCTGGAAGGTGCCCCCCCTCTGCACTGCAAGGCGTGTGTACTGGACCCCCCGGTTGCCCCCCAGGCGGCTGGTGAAGGCGGGCGAGCGCAGGATGGCCGACAGGGCCGAGGACGAGCTGTGTCCGAACAGCCGCTCGTGCATGAGCTGCCGCTGGCGCGCCTCCTGCTCGCGGCGCAGGGCCGCTGCCTCGGCCGCGATGTCGGGTGGCATGACTGCCAGCACGCTGTCCTCCATGTCCTCCAGCACGCTGCGGCGCAGCTCCGACGGCAGCGTCTGGATGAAGGTGACGGGGTCCAGGGGCGTGTCGCTGGTGGGGGGCTGTTGGGACAGCTCTCGTCTCTGCTGCTCTGCTCTCTGCTGGGCCAGGACCTGGACGAGGAAGAGGAGGAGTTGAAGGCTCCCACTACCAGCTACACCTCAGTGGGCTGGGACTATTCTACTAGGAGAGATCTACAGTTCATCTACTGACATCAAACCATGCTTTGGTTGTCTGGCCTCTGGGAACATTGCTGAAGCATGTCTAAGAGAGTTCAGCTCTGTATAACACTGCAGAGGTGTGTCTACCATGTAACGCTTCCCCAGTCCTCACCTCTTCCTGGATGGCAGGGGGCAGGGCAGCCAGGAACTCTGGGCTGACCTCTGTGACCCCGGGCCCTCCGCCCAGCACGGGGGCGGTGGTGGAGGGCAGGGTGGATGTGGCCGGGGGGCGGGATGGAGGCCGGATGCCCAGCTGATTCTGCAGGACCTCCCGGCGGATGTCTTCAGGCAGGGCTGCCAGGAAGGAAGGGTCCACACCCTCCGGTAGACTGATACCTTGAGACAGAGGAAACAGTTGGAGTGTGCCTGACACACACACACACACACACACACACACAAGCATCGTGGGCTCGTAGGATCCTCACCTGCCAGCGGGTCCTCATCCTCGTTGCTGGTGGATGGGAGAGGCTCTTCCTGGATGGCCTGTGATTGGCTGTCCGCGCTGTCACTCCTGGGGATGGTCTCACCAGGGGAGGAGACAGAAGTGGAGCTGGATGAAAGATGGGGTGGGGGTGTATAAGGGGTTTTTGTTAGATAAATACTATTTCCTTGAATATTACATAGACACATGCCTGACCCCCAAGTCCCTCACCCAGTCTCTGCGTCCGTCTGCCTGTCTGTCAGGCCACTGTCCCCACTTCCAGACAGTTCCTGGGAGAGGTGACCTGGCTGGACAGGGTTGGGGGCAGGGTCTTCGTGCGTGGCAGAGGCAGGGCTACTGGTATCCATGGGTGACCCCTCGAGTTGTGACACGCCCACGGCAGCAGGCTCAGACGTCTCGACTATGTCTGGGCTGAGGGAGGCTGGAGGGGGGAGACAAGGGGTGAGTCAGGTGACCAGAAACCAACCACTCAATACTGGATAAACAATAATTTGGGGTGACATGTGACTACATGAATAAGAGAACATGGAGACAGAAGTAGGCAGAACAGTTTGGTTCAACAACATGGCCGCCAGTACAGATTACTGCCCTCACTGTTGGGTCAGTCTGTGTACAGAATTTTGATAGTGTTGTCAAAATGAGTCTACCTTCCCTGACTCCATCCATCGCTCCTCCTCCTCCTGCTCTCTCACCAATAGTGGGCGCCGGGGACATCTCCATCTGGGACGCCTCCACGTCACAGTTGGGCCTGTCTCCTACTGACAGTGGGGGGAGCCCCGCCCCGGCCAGGGCTACCAGCGAGTTGGCGTGGGACTCTCCCAGCAGGAGGTCTGCGATGGGCTGGTGCACCTGCTGGCTGATGGCCGTCTCCAGGGAGACCAGGGCCTGTTGGTGGGGGGCGGGCGTGGTGGGCGTGAGCTCTCCGGAGAGAGGGGCGCTGAGGAAGCCCTCCGACACCCTGGGGGGGTCGAGGCAGGAGCCGGCCCCGCCCTGGGCCTGTTCGCCTTCTGATTGGACAAACACAGAAGGTGAGAAGGAGGAGAGGGGTGGGGGTTAGTCAATGCAAGAGGAGGGTCAAATTATTTCATCAGCCAAGGACAAGAACAAAGAGCTGTGTTCAGCATCCGTGTGGCGGCCATGAGCACACATGCTGGGCGGTGGCACTAAGGAAGGCAGTAAGTTGTATAGTTAGCTCCTTCACGGGGTGCACAATCCTGATCCCCAACAACCACACAACTTACTACCTCACCTCAGCACACCTAGATTCCTGCTGCTGAACACACACATCACTGTGTACCACTACACACTGCCGTTGGTGTTGGCCAATACTCTGTAACAGACTAAACCTAAAAGGCTCCATGGAGCTAGTTGTTCTTTCTGAGCCCAGCTTGAAGGGCTGCGGTCTCCATGGTGATGGACGACGGGAGCGACGGCTGCTTGTTGGTTGAGGCGTTGCCTTGGGAAAGACAGTAGACTGTATAGTTATCTCCCAGATCTGGTGTGATCCTAAAACTATACAAACTACTACCTCAGCCCACAGCACGCGTTAGTCTGCAGACTCCTTCCTGTCTCTCCCAGCTAGCTGGGCTGGTGGAGGAGTATGACATGATGTGGGTCACGTGAGGACACAGTACCTGCTGAGTTCTCTCCAGCACCATTGATGGTTCCCAGACCAGAACCCTGTAGAACAGACAGAGAAACAGTCAAGTCAGCCAGAAACTTTCAACTCTTCTTAAAGCCCTTCCCAGACTCTGCTTTCTGGCCTACTGTCCTCTGTGTGTGTCCACCTACAGTGTCTGCTCCCTGGCCTCCTCTCCTCTGTGTGTGTGTGTGTGTGTGTGTGTGCCCACCTGCAGACTCTGCTCCCTGGCCTCCTCTCCTCCAGAGGCTCTCCTCTCATTCTGCTTGGCCTCCTCCTCCTCAGCCAGCTGTCTCCTCCTCTTCTCCCTGCGCTCCTCCAGCTCCTCGTCCCGCAGGCTCTCCAGGTGCTGCAGTACAGGCACCTTCACCACTGCGCGCACACACACACACACACACACACACACACACACACACACACACACACACACACACACACACACACACACACACACACACACACAGGGGGGGATGTCCTTTAACGTCGGCTGGTGCGGTGTGGATTTTTGCCCGTCACAAACAATCCATCAATCGATGGTCCAAGTAAATGAGGGTCTTGGCTTACCAGCGACACAGTCGTGCATGCTCTCTGCGTCCAGCACCTTACATTCATCCGTCCAGCGGGTTAGGGCGGTGGGGATGCTGGAGAGGGTTCCTGGTGAGGGGGGGGTAGAGAGGACCACATGTCAGCCCATCTTCCAGCCTATCACCAGAGGGGACAGCAGCAGCACGTAGGGGGCAGTAGAGGGTCTTACCGGCCTGTCCTCCGGTGCTGCTCTGCTCGTGGAAGAAGTCGTCCAGCAGCTCGTCGTCCGAGCGGGCGATGATGTGCACGTCCTCGTTGCCCACCAGGAGGCGAGCACGGCCACGGGACTGCAGGGGCAGGGAGCTGGACAGCTGCAGGATGTCTGCTGCTGCGCTGGGGCCTAGTAGCCTGGGACGAGGGGGAGGGGCATGATTACAGTCTAACCAATAGAAACACACACACACACACACGTTTGTTTGTCTAACCAAGTGGGGTCCGACGATTCACTTCCATTAAAACTTGTGTTCCCTCTCCACTAGCCCCCAACTCCATGTAATTCTAGCCCTAACACCCCTGGGGAAAGCATTCATTTCAGCCTTTTCATGTTTACCTATACTTGTGAGGGCATTTGGTCCCCACAAGGGTAGTTAAACAAGACCCCCCACACAGCCTCACCTCTGCAGAATGAGCGGTGGGTTGGGCTGGCGGTTGCCAGGGTAATGCACGTGGATGGTGTGGCCTGTGTTGGCGGTGAGCTGGCGCAGCGTGCGCTGGTTGCGGCCCATGCCTGGAGCCAGCCGGCTGCTGGTGCCCGCCCCGCCCAGGGTGAGGGAGCCGTGGTCGGCGTGGCGCACCATCAGGGGGTGGGAGCTGGGGATGTTGCCTGGGGAGGGAGGGATGTCAGCTGAAGGAACACGGTAGACAGAGAGAACAGTAGCAGACATTAGGGGGACATGTTCGCAACCCCAAACTCACGTGATGCTCTATTAGGATCAGACTGATTCAGACACATTCAAACTACGCTACTTTAGACAATGATTAACCGATATCGCCAATGAATTATTCACTTCAACAAATACCACACTGTTTACAGTTAAAAAAATCACTTTTACATGACTAATTATCCTCATTTATACTGCACAAATACTCCAGATACTTGTGCACATACACAATGTTTGTAATCGCTAAAGCAGGTGAGCTAGTGGGAACACAGTGGCTGAGCCCTGAGCAGGTGAGAGGCTGCAGTAGAAAGGATTCCTCACCCGTGGTAGAGAACATGTTGTCAAACTCTATGATGAGGTCGTCATCCCTGTCAAACCTCTCGAAGCGGATGTGAGGCGCCGCGTTGATGTCGGGGAAGTCCTCGTCTAGCTCCATCTCCGAGCCTTCGTCATCATCATCCTCATCGCCCTCCTCGTCATCCTGATGGACGGCAGGGGCAGACTAGCTCAAGTACTACACTGTTTACGTGCGTGTGCGTCCTGGCACAGGGTCGGCCCAGCTCTGATTCTCTGCCCCTACCTGGTCTTCCTCCTCCTCCTCCTCCTCTTCCTCCTCCTCGTCCTGGCTGTCCTCGTCGTCGTTGCTGCCGCTCGAGTCTTCCTCCTGCGTGTGCTCCTCGTCTTCAGGCTCCAGAATGTTCATGGAGTCTGGAGGGGAGGACAACGTGTTAGGGGGGCTGGCCAAAGGGATGTGAGGGAAACTGAAAGACAGAGCTCCTTTACCTTCTCTGTTGGCCTGCAGCGTGGACGCCTGGCTGATGTTGGAGGGGGCCTCGTCCATCAGCACATCCTCTTGGGATTCGTCCTCGCCACTCCGCCCTACTGATTGACAAGAGCGCATTACCAATCAGAGGTGGTGCCTTCAGTGAGGGTGATCCCCTTTATTTAAAATGTTGAATGTTGAATCAAAAGGTCTGCGACCATTTGCCAAGATCCTTTCATCTGGCTTTTTCTCCTCAAAAAAAGGTTTGAGGCAAAGCTACTGGTGTGTTTTATCTGACGTGGTACCAGAGAGCTTCTAGTGATGTGACACAGCGCTTGGCTTTGGCAATCAATCCCCTCGTTCAACATGAGTCTGCATAAAGCCTAATGAGGCGTGGGGGCGGGGCTCACCGATGATGGTGCTGTTGACAGCGCCGGCGTCTCTCTCCAGCAGCTCATCGATCAGATCCACCAGCTCATTCTCCACCTTTACACAGGAGGGGGGGAACGCACCAGCGTTAACCATGAAACAACCAGGATGATACGTCAGCAGTGTGTGTGTGTGCGTGCGCGCTCGCTCACCTGCATAGCTTGTGTGCTGAGGACTTCAGGCTGGCCGGCGATGACCACTGAGTCTCCCTCTGTCTCTCCGTCCATCAGGTCGTTGTCGGGCCCCTGGACCCTGTGGCTGCCCTCCACTGGCTCCGCCTCCCCAGAGTCCCCTGGGTCCTGGGTGTTGCTGTTGCTGTCCCTGGTGACGCCCACAGTGTCGTGCTCTGTCTTGCTCTTGCTGGAGCCTCCCTTGCCCCCAAACAGACTGCTGGGCTGGTTGACGATGCGAGACAGCGTCTCTAGAGGCTTGAGGGCCGCGTTCACAGTGTTGGCCATGTTGGGACTGAGAAACACAACATGAACAGACAACATGAAGAGACACATATGTAGTCACAAGTCTCAGATATCATGGAATGTGTCCATGTAGCATGAGGCCAGGAGGGAACGGACAGGCTGCTGGTGTGTCTGTGTGTGTGTGTGTGTGTGTGTGTGTGTGTGGGGAGGGCTCCCACCTGGACAGGTCGAGGCTGTGGGGCACGCGGGCCAGGTCGTTGACCAGGCCCTTCTTAAGGAAGAGGCGGATGATGTTGTTCATGCCGTTGTGCTGCGTCTTGGCGGCAGCTGTGCTGTAGAAGCTGGAGGTGGACGGGCACGACTCCATGATGGTGCTGATGATGCACATCACAGCCTGGAGCCTGGAGGACGAGGAACAACGTCAAGATGCTAGACGGATGCATCACCCCAGTTCTCAGAGGGGCAAACGTGAAGACGTGAAACCTTTGCCACCAACCTGGCGTGCTTCTCCGTGCCCTCTGCCATGGCCAGCGCCCGGCTCAGCGCTGCCTTCACCTCGTTGACCAGGGCCACCTGGGCGTCGGTGCCTGTGCCGGCAGCCGCTAGGCTGGCCAGGAAGAGGCGTGCCAGGGCGGGTGTGTCCTTGTCCTCTGAGTTCTGGGTGTGAGGCAGCAGGTGGTCCAGGACGAAGGCCAGAACACTGCAGTCCTGTTATGGGGGAAGGGGGGGGAGGTAAAGGAGAGGTGGGCACATGAAGTTTAGCTCAACAAGCCTTGTTGAAAGTGGTGCTGGGAGTTTTTAAAGCGGGAGCGAAAAAGGTATACTTTAGTGGGTCACTGTGTAAATAAGTGTTACAAATTGGCCCGGCTCCACCGAGCACAGCAGGAATGAGTCAGACAAGCATGTTTACAAGCTTATAAATAGCCTGCTTTTTCTGGTCAGACCTGACCCACAAGTGAACAGCGTGCTTTGTAAGTCTGCGCAACACAAGAGACAAACAAGGTGCTATTGGAAGAAATATCTAAACCAGAACACCACTCACACTCTCTCTCACACACTCGCTGCTTAAAAGGCAGCAGATGTTTGACCCAATACTGAACAAAGCACAGTTATTTTCTGAAATACATGAAATCCTACAAATTACAGGCAGCACAGATGTTACTACAACACAGCCAGGCGCTTCTCTGGAGCTCACCTCCTTGATGAGCTCTGATTGGCCGGCGGTGTAGCAGTAGGAGGCGATGAGCGTGGCGATGCCCACGTAGGAGCGCACCAGCTCAGCCAGCAGGCGCAGGATGGTGGAGGTGGGCATCAGGGGCTTGCTGGCCTTGGCCTTGGCCCCCTTGCCCTCCTCTGAGCCAGCTCCTTTCTCCCCCTCCACCTCCTTCTTCTCCTCTCGCATCTCCTCTGGTGTGGAGGCTGTGGGACCAAGACACCGGGTTGATTCACTGTCACATTTCAACTGTGTTAAACTGAGGCAGGGCAGGAACACCAACCATCACACATTAGCCATTTCATATCGAGCCTTAGTAACCAGGAACCAGCGTCTAACTGGAGGGAGCAGCAGGGAGCAGGAATGCAGCGGTGGTGTGGGTGGAGGACAGTGAGGGGGGTGGGGTGGGGGGTGGAGCTCACCTTCTCCCTGGGGGGTTCCAGACTGGGAGGACTCCGCCACGCCTCCGTCTGCAGCAAACACCTGAGCCTGGAGAGAGGAAACAGTAGCGTCAGCGTCACACACACACTTCTCTATGTAGGTCGTTTAGGTCCACGTCACACACACTTACGTTGATGTGGAAGGCAGACTGTGAGTCAAAGTCGCTGCCCTGGCGTGTGAGTCTGTACTGCTGGTAGACATCATCCCCCACGTCCTGCAGGATCTGACACAGGTCCTGACCAGCTGGCGCCGTCGCAGCACGCTCTTCAGGACGCTCGGCTACACACACACACACGCACACAGTTAGCAGCAGCATCTTAGGGGATGTCCCTAGCCTCCCAGCCTCCCCAGTGAGGACGTGCTCGTACCCTCTTCAGGGGCGTGGTAGGCTGCCAGAGCGTTGAGCATGTCGTAGATGACCTCCTTGATGGTGTCTGGGATGGCGGGCAGCGGGGACAGCTTGAGGGGCGTGGTCTTGACCAGCTGCACCGCGTTGGGGCCCTTGATGCGCAGGTTCTCAAACTCGTCGTCTGACGCTGGATCAGAGGAGGGATGGTTAATATACCAACAAAAACGTACTAGAAACTTGTTGGGTTTGGATCAAACAGAGAACGCAGTCCATAAGCAAGACCTATAAGTTCTATCTAATACAGTGTTGTGACAACAACTGGGCGACTGTCTCAGTTCTTCAGTATTCAGACTGCAGCATCATGACATTAGATGGCACAGCAGGGTATTGCCCACGCCAGCAGTCTCACCGGTGCCTGCCCCGCGCGGTGCTGGCAGAGCGATGCGGACGCAGCTGTTGGCCGTGTCGGCGAAGCACTCGGGGTTACGGCAGGCGGCAGGCCCCAGGACTCTGAGGATGTAGTTGATCTCCCGGGAGCCCAGGCTGCCTGACACCACGCCTGACGTGGTGCTGCCTGCCCCGCTGGTCACTGCAGACCTCACCACCTGGGGGACGGACAAACGGACGACAGACACTTTATTTTGCCCGTTCGAATAACGTTAAACATGTCTGATGTAATGAACAGAAGCAGAACAGGAAACAGCTGTGTGTGGGAGGGGAGCCGCACCTTCTCCATGGTGTGGCGCAGCGTGGCCGGGTCCTCGATGATGTGCCTGAACAGCAGCGTGACCAGCGGGGTGAATCCATTGAAGCCGGAGCCCTGTGTGAGCCCCAGGATCATGCGCGTGCTCTTGAGCTCAGCAAACATCATGGCGTAGTGGTGGGTGCGCGTGAGGCGCAGGCAGAGGCGCAGCGTGGCGTGGAGCGTGTCAGGGTCCACCGGCACGCTGATCATGCTGACACAGGCGCGGATCAGCACCGTGGTCATGTCGTCCGTCAGGCCCTGCACCACGATGCCCCCGCCTGGGGAACGATCCGACGTCGAGGAGGAGGGGTCTGCACCCGTGCAGGCAGGGGCCGGGGGCGCTGAGGGCCCTGTGGAGGAGGGCTCCTTCTGCTGGGGGCCGTCGTCCTTGGGGGGGCTCATCTCCACCGCTGTGGAGGCGGAGTCTGGTGAAGAGGAGGGAGGAGGAAGAAAGGGGGGGGGCGTAAAAACGTCAAATCATCACTTCTAAACCTGCTCACATGTTTTGCGTGGGCTTTTCCAGGGTGTGGAGGCGGGGCTGGCTGGTGGTTACCTGGGTCTGTCTGGGTCTCCTCCAGGGTCTTATTCTCCTCTCTGTCAGTGTCGACCAGGCTGCCTGCCTTGGAGGGTTTGGGCACACGGGGCACTCTCTGCACTGTCAGCATCACAGGCCTCCTGTTCCCTGTCTCCTCATTCACCTGGAGGGGGTGGGGAGACCACACGTAGTGACAGGGGTTACACATCACTGCTGGCAGCAGTACAGGCCAGAAGGTATGCGTGTGTGTGTGTGTGTGTGTGTGTCCGCATGTGGTAAGGACTTAAGGCAAAATCTTTGAACAAAAGGGACCAGAGCTGAAACATCAGAGAGGAAACCAAAGCAGATAAGGCTCCATCGCAGGCAGCTTGGCATGCTGGCAGGCCTCACCTGCACCATGGTGTTGAACTGCACAGTGTATCTGCGGCGTCCTGCTGTGAAGCGCACGCTGCTCTCCCCGGCACGCCAGGCTGAGTCGATGGTGCTGTTGTTGGAGGCGCTGTAGCTGCACCAGCGACCCGACCGGTCGTCAAACCAACGCCAGTTGTTCCCGTTGGGCTGCAGGTACTGGATGAGGAGAGAGAAGGGTGAGGAGCAGAAGATTGTGTAGTGTGTGTGTGTAGTGTGTGTGTGTCGAAGTAGAAAAAAAGGCTTCTGATCTTGTGGCTGCTCAACGTTAGGGAGCTCAGTGTGTGTGTCCAGGTGTGATTGTCACCTTGTTCATCTGGGCTCTTCGCTTGGAGGATACGGCCATCTTCTCGTAGAAGTCGATGATGAGCAGCACTGGGGTGATCCACCTGAGGGAACAAGGATCTGATCAGGCTAAATCACCAGCAGGACGAACAGAAACAGCAAGCAGATGTTCTCTACATGTTTGTAGGGAGAAGATAAACCAGCAGGTGGCCGTCAGTCATGTGTGTGTGTGTGTGTGTGTGTGTGTGTCTCACTTGGGGGTGTGGACGTCCTTCTGCTCCTGTGCAGCCTGCAGGCAGGGCTGCACCACCTCCAGCAGCTTAGTCAGCACTGCCAGGATGCCACTGTTCTCCACCACGCGGGCGCAGGACAGCTTCAGCTCCTGGAACACACACACAGGAAACACACACGCAAAACACACACCATCAACGCTCAGAACGTGTGTTTAGCGACGCCTTGAGCAATAATCCAGTCCAGATGCTTCATTCCTCCATCATAATTCAGGTGCTGACACGTCTAAAGGCCAGCAGAGACAGAAGGCCAGTGTGTCGTCCATCGTACCTCAAACAGCAGTGTGAGCAGCAGGATGCGGGTTGCCAGGTTGGAGGCCTGGGGCAGGGTGGCCATCTGTCTGGTCCACTCTGCTACGGTCTTAGTGTCGCTGGTGGTCAGGGGCACGGCTGCCTTGATCAGCACGTCAGCGGCCTCCCACACCTGCGCACACACACGCACACGCATCAACATAGAGCCCAGAGATGGTCTGATACGCTCAAACCTTGCTGAGGACAGACAAGTGAGCCAGGGTTCTACCCAGGGTTCCACCCAGGGTTCAGACCCAGCATGACTCCAACCCCAACCCCTTCAGCCAGAGCCTCGGAGGGGGCTTCCAACACGTGGGCCACCTCCACAACCAACACGTGGGCCACCACCACCACCACCACCACGTGGTCCACCACCACCACCACATGGGCCACCTCCACCACCACCACCATGTGGGCCACCACCAACACCACGTGGGCCGCCACCACCACCACCACCACCACCACGTGGGCCACCACCACGTGGACCTCCCAGGAGAAGGTCTAATGCCCACTGACCTGGTTGACCACCTGGCGCAGGATGAGGTCTCTGTACTCTGGGCCGTTCCTCTTGATGGCGGTCATGAGCAGGTCACAGAGGCGGTAAACAGTGTCAGGCAGCTCGTCCAGCAGGTGGAAGCAGCCAGGCAGCATGGAGTCAGTGAAGGCGTGCAGCTCGCCGCTGTCCAGTGGCTCCGCCTCCAGGAAACGCTCCAGGCAGCGGGCCTCCTCCTCCTCTGCCCGCTCACGTGCACGCCGGTCTTCCTCCTCTCGCCGCCGCGCCGCCTCCTGGAGGAGGGGGGTGGGGGAGAAGGTGAGTGCCTCGCTACAAGGGTTTGTTTGCTCATGGGGGTCGATTTGGCAGCGTTCCACTATGGGAGAGCTGTGTACATGTGTAGCTAAGTTTGTCTACTAACAAGCATGTGTGTAGCTGAGTATGTGCGTGTGTGTACCTCTGGGGAGTCGGAGCGCTGCTCCATGCTGACCTCCTGTCCCAGGGACATGGCGATGGCCCTCATCATCTGGTCCTCCTCAGACATGCTGAGGTCCTGCAGGGCCACAGACACAAGCTCAGGAATCACACCCCAACATAGAGTCAGACACGCTCAGGAGAGCACTGAAGCTCACAGAGCACTGAAGCTCACAGAGCACTGAAGCAAATCCCTACAAGTGAGAAGGCGGTATGAGAGGAGTGTGTGTGTGTATCTTACTCTGACAGCTCCGCTCAGCAGGGGAGGAGGGTGTGTGAGCAGGTACTCAGTGGCCTGCTCCATAGTGCTGGTGTTGAGGAGGGCCTCCATGGCATGCTCCCGGGAGAAACCCATGTCCATCAGCTGGAGGCAACACACACACACACACACACACACACACACACACACAGTTAGAGCAGCGGCGAGAGACAGAGACACAGAAAGAGGCACCGCCAGAAAGACGGACAAAGACAGGAAAAGGTGCTAGACTGACAGGGATACTGCTCACGGTGCAAAACAGTTAAGAATCCCATAGATGAGGACATGAAAAAGAAAGGTTTGCAAAAGGAACAGCAGGCAGAACAATCCTAAATCCAAATATGGATAGTGAAGACTGAATAGGGGAAGATGGACATGGGGGAAGCAGGATGTCACAATTAGGAAAAATGGGCCCGAGGCAAATCTCTGACCCTGGCAGACATTCCTCTGGCATCTGAGTATTCAGGGAGATGTGTCCAGCCTGCCGTCCCTAACCTCTCTGCACCAGCTCATCACATCACTGCTGCAGCTTTTAGTCTGACATCCCAGGGGGAGGGAGGGGAGGTTCTCTACACAAGCATTCTGACCTTTTCAACTTTTGGCCTGTAAAATCAGACCTGTGGATTCTCTTCTCTCAAATGCCATCCAGCTCTAATGCTGTTCTGTTACCGTCTCTCTCACTGTTCGCGTCTTGCCTCATCACCATGCTCCTTCCAAACACACCACCTTATACACTCCTCATATGGTCTCTCCCTGCAGTAGGTTAACTAACCCTCCTATGGTCTCTCCCTGCAGTAGGTTAACTAACCCTCCTATGGTCTCTCCCTGCAGTAGGTTAACTAACCCTCCTGTGGTCTCTCCCTGCAGTAGGGTAACTAACCCTCCTGTGGTCTCTCCCTGCAGTAGGGTAACTAACCCTCCTGTGGTCTCTCCCTGCAGTAGGCTCTAGTACCTGCTGGAGCTGCTGCAGGTTGACCTGTGACTGCCTCTCTCTTTCTCTGCTTCCTCCCTGTCATGGGAGTGACCAGCGTCAGACCGGAGGGGCGGAAGGAGGGGTGTGATTGGGAGAAGGGGTCCACAGGCAACAGATCAATATATACGTTTCATATGTTCCATGTTAGCCACCACAGTAGTAACAATGCTAGCATACTGTAGCTGTCTAACAGCGCTAGCATGTAGCTGGCTAACAGTGCTAGCATATAGGTGGCTAACAATCCAATTGGAAATGGCTGACAGTTGCCAACACTGCGTCAAATGTGATAACAGCTCGATTAGTGCCAGTTCCAGATCTTTTGCCATCATTGAACAGACTGAAGTGATGAATGACAAAATAATGTTGCGATGTGTTCCCCCCAAAATAAGAACGAACCATCTATACTCAAACCTTTTGCTAACCTTCGCACCCTCTCACCTGTGTTAGCTGGGGCTGGTTGACCTGAGGCTCTCTCCTGGGGGTAGAGTTGGTGGAGTCATCCGCTCCTCCTCCTCCTCCTCCTCCACTACCAGTGCCACTACCACCACCTCCTCCTCCTCCTCCTCCTCCTCCTGCTGCTGCTGCTGCTGCTCCTGCAGCTGCTGTTGCTGTGGCTGGTGGTGGTGCTGCTGGTGGAGGGGGTCCTCCGGCTGCAGGCCCCGGTGCTGGGGGTCCCTCCCCCACAACCACAGGTGCTCCAGGGGCCCCGACAGCCACCACAGGCCCTGCGGGGGGCCCTTCCTCCTCGGGCCGCGCTGTGCCCTCCCTCTCCTTGGCCAGGCGCTCCTGGATGACGGGCTCCCCCCGGAGGATGTGGCAGAGGATGGCCAGCATGGACTCAGCCATGCGGCCTCCGTACACCTTCAGGGGCTTGCGGTTCCACAGGCTACGGATGCAGTTGAACGCCGCCTAAAGAGAGAGAAGGGGTGGGGATTAGCATCTCTCACACAAACAGACACATACCGGTTGCTCTCAATTCACACACACACAATTTAACTTGACTACGGAGCATTGGCCATGTTCTCAGCGCTGCTACCCACCTTCTGGGTGACGATGAGGAAGCGCAGGGCGCTGAACTGGGGCGTGGTGGGCGTGATGCCAGGCACCTTCGCAGGCAGGGAGTGGGGAGAGTCCAGCACCGTGCTGGGGTTCACCATCTTCTCCACCAACATCAGCCAGGCGTCCAGGAACTCGCCTGTGCCGTCGGGCAGGTCGGCGTGCTCCAGACCCTCTGACACGGGCACCTTGCCCCCCATGGACAGGGCCCAGTTAAACGTCCTGCGAGGACAGATGAAGTCAGTGCTGTACTGCCGGATGAACACACCTGACATCATTTGCATTCAAACTCCCTTCATGCACTTGTCAAATGAGCTAGTAAAGACTTGATCTTAGATGACAAGGTGCGTTTTCTGGTTTCTGCTGACTCACTCGAACAGGGCGTCATGGCCGCCGGAGCAGAAGAACTTCTGCAGCATGAGGTGGTAGGGGTACTTCCTCTCATCGAACAGCATGGGCGACGTGAAGCCCACAGAGCAGATGAAGAAGGTCAGTCTGGAGGAGAGGGGACAGGGCTCACTTTAAACCTTCTATTAGGCTCTACATAATTGCCAAGTATTCAACCACGGTATTTGAAAAGAATTCCACCTAGACCCTCCAACACATTAACTATGCCCGCTTGCGTCCGCACCTGAAGCGAGGCGTGGGGGTGTAGGGCGGGGGCTGCCAGCTGAGGCCCTTGGTGAGCAGCTTGGTGAGGGAGGAGGCGGTGGCACGAGCGGCTGGGGTGGGGGCCGTGCCGGTGCTGGTGGCGTGGTGCGAGCGGCGCTGGCGCACCGGGGAGCCCACACACAGCTTGACCAGGAGGCCAAACAGCTCAGCCAGAGCCCTGCCCAGACGGGAGGAGGCTGGGAGGAGAGAGGGGAGAAGGAAAGGGGTTTCAGGAAAACTTCTTAAATAAGGACGTTTAGAACGGTGTTCAAAATCTTCGAGACGATTTTAAAAAACTGCCCAGGGAGAGAACTTGATATAGAACCAGTCTGAATCAAGTTAGGCCCTACATAACTTTTCAGTAGCTTTAATGAACACAGTGACCAGTACTGCCCAGGGGGTCTCCCTCACCAGACAGCAGGGGCTTGATCTGCTTGATGCGCGTGGCCATGGCAGGGGTGAGCTTCGACTTGGCCTTGGGGTCAGCGACAGCAGGCTCGTCTGTCTCCATGGGAGCCAGCGTGTCCCCATCGAGCCCCATGCCCTCCAGCAGGCCCTGGGCTGACGGGTCCACAGACACAGCCTCTGCGTCAGCTGGGGAACCGGAGAGAGAGACTGGGGTTAGAGCTGGCTGGGGAGCAGAGGGGGACAGCTGGACTTCTGCTCCATTTACTCATTCAATCACAAGCCAATGGGTGTATGAAGGTGACATTTGTCTGAGGAGAGGCTCTGTGTGTAGTAGGTGCGCACACGTGTGTGTGTGTGTGTACGCGGGTGCATTACCGCTTCTCCTGGATGTGGAGGCGGTGGCTGAGGAGCTGCTACTGCCAGACGGCTTCTCCTCCTTGGGCACCAGCTTCTGCATGTCAGCCTGGCCAAACTCACAGCCAGGGGGCAGGCTGGGGGAGGCAGAGGAGGGGGGGACAGAGAAGACTGCTCAGAAAGAGACAGACTGGCGATGAAAGTTGAACAGTAACTCAAGGGGAAAAAGCTCAAGCTAAGTGAGATAAAAGAATGAGTGAGAGCCACAAAGAGAGCCACACAGAGCGAGCCACAGAGCGAGAGCCACAGAGACAGAGAGAGAGCCACAGAGACAGAGAGAGAGCCACAGAGACAGAGAGAGAGCCACAGAGACAGAGAGAGCCACACAGAAAGAGCAGGGTGGTGTGCTGACCTGTTGGGCGTGCAGAGAGAGAGCAGGACGGTGCTCTCCCACACCAGGGAGCAGTACAGCTGGCTCAGCTTGTTCAGGACACTCAGGCCCAGCTGGGAGCCCCACTGGTTCACTGAGATGGCCCGGATCTCACTCTGACAACAGGACAGGAGGGCTGTCAGTCTTACACAGCATAACAACAAACAGCCCAGCCAGCCAACCAACCTGACATAAAACCAGACTCCCTGAAGTGTGAGTGTGTGTGTGTCACGTGGTGACAGACTTAGCTGTGTTCTTACCTGTCCCACGCGACATGTGTGCACGAACATGAGGATGTAGGCGTGCGCGGCGGTGAGCGCGTGCAGCAGCGGTGTGGCGCGGGCCGACAGGGTGGCGTCGGTGACGTGGCCGGCCGTGGCCAGCTCCCGGAGCAGCACGGAGCCCCCGGGTACCTCGATGGGCCGGTGGAGCGGCTCCAGGGCCGACAGAATGCTGTCCAGCTGGCACAGGCCCTCCTGGAGCACCTTGGGCTCATGAGACAGAGTCTGGAGGAGCACAGGGGACACACACGCTTTACAGAGACAACTCATTCAATGAGGAAACTCTAGTCACAGGTAACCATTCCCAGTCACCGGTCATCCTGTTACAACATAAGACATCCAACACACAGTTCCAGCGTGGGCCCTCACCAGTATGGACTTGCAGACCCCGGCCACAGCCTGACAGGCGGCTGAGGTGGGGAAGTCGATGGGCAGGTTGGGCAGACCCAGGATGGACACCAGCGGCAGCAGGCCCTTCTGGCTCACAAACTCCTGGCAGTGGTCGTCTGTAGTGTTGTTGCTCAGGATGGACTCCACAAACTTCATCTGGAGGAAAACACACACAGAACAACAGACAATCAGAGGTTTGACGAAGAGTCGCTGCAAAGAAAAGTAAAATACCGTTTTAAACTGTACATTTGTTTTCCAGGTCAACTCAGTATGCTGCTGGCACACAATTTAGGAGGGGATGTACGCAAACACTTCTGAAACAAAAGCGTTGATAGTGGACTTGGCTGCAAGCCCACAGGCAGGTCTGATGACGTGAGGGAAACACTCACCACGTTCAGAATGTAGTCCATGAGAGGGATGGGGATCCTCTCCTCTGTACCAACCACCCTGAGGGGACAACAACAAGAGAGGCGCCCTGGTTACAAGCCTCCGAGCACAAACACTCCTGCTGGGAACAGACAGGGATGAAGAGAACTGAAAGATCATGCCAAAAGGAGGGAGGGATGGGGAGGGGGATGAAGGAAGAGAGAAAAAAAAGAAAAGAAAGAAAAACAGTGTACTTCCACATCTGTTCAATGTCATACAGTTCAACGGGCACTGACTGTCTGGTGCTCTCTGGCTCCCCCTGCTGCTGGCTGAAGGTGTGCAGGGCCTCCTCCTCCTCCTCGTCCTCGCTGGACGCCTCCTCGGCGGCGTGGCTGGAGCGGGCCGGGGGCACGGCCACTGTGCCATCAGCCTTCTGGATGGACGGCTTCTGGCAGATGTACTCCGGGGCACGGCCCAGGTTACAAATCTCCTCCAGCAACTGGAGGTGGAGGGGGCGGTCAGTTCATATGACGGTGAATATGCTATACACCAGGTGTGTCCAATCCTGGTCCTCAAGGACCACTATCCTGGTAGTTTGAGATGTTTCACCGCTCCAGCACACCTGATTCTAAAGAGTGATCATTATCAGGCTTCCACAGAACCACGACCCACTCGTTACAATCAGGTGTGGTAGGAAAGAGACATGTGTACAACTGTCTGGACAGCGGCCCTGGAGGACAGTGTGTGTGTGACAGGACAGCTGACCTTGATGATGGCGGTGGTGGCGTCAGTCTTCAGAGTGGGCTGGTGTCTCATCAGCTCGTCCACAGCGCTGCCCAGGTTCGACGCCGTGTCGCCTGGGGACACAAGCGCACGCGCACACACACGTCAACGGTGTATTCACCTTCGACTTGGGAGAGCACAGAGCTTCTCACACACTCACCTAGTGGGTCCGAGCTGCGGCGGCGGCGCATGGCGGGCAAGTAGTCCGGCGAGAGCAGCACCTTGAACAGGCGCTCGAAGGGCTGACATTGGACGAAGGAGTGCAGGCCACGCGCGTTCAGGCACAGGGCACTGAACACGTTGGGGAGGGAGCCCAGCACCTCGCGCGTGGCGGGCACCTGCAGAGAGAGAGACTGTGAGAGAGAGAAGAAGGCAGAAAAGAGAGAGAGAAAGAGAGAGAAAAGAAGGGGAGGAAGAGAGAGAGGGTGAGAGACAGAGTGGCGAGGGAGGGGTCAACTCGAGGGAGGCAGGGAACCAAAACGCAATGAGGACCGAGGAGAAGCAGGAGGGAGGGAGGGAGGAAGGCAGGGAGCAGGAAGAGGACGACGAGAGCGGAAACCTAACGGCCAAAGGCTTCGTCCAGTGTTGTGTGCCAGAGTGGAGGAGGAGTTACTGTGGGGGATCCAGGGGGAGGTTGGAGAGAGGGAGAACTGTGTGTGGGTGTGGTGGGGGGGACGGGTACTCTGTGCTGCTGTGTGTACGCCCCGCAGAAAAGAGTGATAATGTGACATTTAAACATTTCTAAAAACGTGGAGGAGAGGAGAGGGGGAGCAGTGAGGGGGAAATGAGCAGTGAGAAGGGTAGAGTGAGTGGACGAGAAACAGAGAGAGAAAGAGAGAGAGAGAGAACCACAGGAGGAGCAGGAGGAAGGGAGTGCTGCTGGCACACTCACGTCTTTGATGAGCAGGGCATGCAGCATGACGTCAGTGAGGCCGTTATCCTGCAGGGAGGAGAGGAGAGACGGCTCCTGGAACACAAACACAGTCACCACCTCCGTAGCTGTGTGGTGGAGAGAGGTAGAGAGGTGCAGGAGAACAGGGGAGAGGAACAGGACAAGGTTACAGAGTCACCACGGTTTCTGAAGCCCCCCGCCCAGTGTCCAGAGCCAGCAGGGCTGCAGTAAGATGGCGTGTTATCAGGTCTCTTGGTGGGGGTTGAGGCCCCTGCGAGGCCTGGTGGACTTACCCAGCAGGAAGAGAGAGGGCCCATAATACTCCGCATTACTGATGATGTGCTTGAGTGAGGTAGGCAAGGACCCGTCCATGACTGCACAGAGAGGAGAGGACCGGAGGATGGAGAGACAAGACATGGACATGGAGGGGAAAGGAGGAAGAAGAAAACAAAAGATTTGCTTTGTGTAGCGGTACATCTGTGGTCACATGATGCTGCATGTGGTGCTGATGTTAGCAGCCCGTATTAGAGAGGGGGAGGGGCTTACCGTGGCGGATGCCGTCAGAGAAGGCCGGGTCTTGGATGGCTTTCTTTAAGAAGTTGAGCATGGACTTCAACAGAGCTGCTCTCTGGGGGATGCACTGCACGCCTGCAGAGGACACACACACACACACACACACACAAGGGGTGTTTCTAACTGCTGGGCATGTGGATACTCTGGGACCAAATCAGGTGTAGTTTTGTGTGGCAGTGACAAGTGACAGAGTGCAGGCATGTGTGGTAACCTGCTCGCGGCGCGCTGCTCTGCGCCCGGTTGTCTGTGTCAGGCTTGGCGGAGGCGGGGCCAGAGGAGGGCCCTGGGCTGCTCTCCATGGCAACCTCAGACACGTCCATGTCTGTGTCCATGTCCTCTGACTCTGCCGACACCCCCGGCCTCTGGATCTTTGGCTTGATGACGAAAGGGCACTCTTTCCTGGAAAGGTCCACCTCATGCTGAACACAGAGGCGTGTTGGAGGGGGAGTGTTAATACATGTGTTGACTTTGAGCAGTGGGCTGTGTCAGACCTGGAGGCTGCCTCTGTGTGTGTGTGTGTGTGTGTGAGTGTGTGTGTGTGTGTGTGTGTGTGTACCTCCAGTCTGCTGATGAAGATGGTAAGGCCGCTGTGGGACTGAAAGGCAGCCATGTCCAGGTTGGTGATGAGGTCCACCACCCGGACTGCCCGCGTCACAAAGGTGATCTGATCCTGTTCGTCCCCCAGGAACTTGATCACCTGTGCACACGCACACACACACGCGACATCAGATTGTGTGCGAGCAAACATTCTGACAGACCCTGCAAGCAGGCAGGTTGAGGGCTCCATTTGAACACATTCATCTCCCTTTCTATTCAAGGTCTCAACATGAATCGATTTAGTCATTAGACAGGCATACTTTAATACGTATTACATAAAACCATCACTTTTGAGTTCTCACAGAGACTCAGGTCAGAGAGGCATCTTAACAGCTGCAGTGGTCAGACAAATCCTATTAAATACCTTTTACCAGTCTAAGAATGGTGTCATTTTGCAAATACAAAGCATTTGACAAGATCCCAATAGAATAACCCTTGACTCAAGCTGCTGCTGCAGACTTCCAGCTGTGCTCAGAGGCTTGGCAGACCTGGAGCTGAGGGAGTCAGAGGGGTTAAGCAGGGCAGGGGGGAGCCAGCGCAGCAGCTCACCTTGAGCAGGGCCTCCATCATGCCGCAGGAGACCAGGGCCTCGCCCCCGGCATCGTAGCTGGCCAGGTGGTAGAGGAATGAGAACAGGGCCGTGGCAAACTGGTGCGGGTAGGGCTCCATTAGGGGGTCTGAAGAAAAGGCAGGCAGGGAGGAAACAACCAAGACATGGTCACTATTCATCTAGGAATCCTGCCTATCCATCCCAGGTGGAAATATTCTCCATCTCATCTGTCGACAGAGCCCGATTCTGTTGGCAGGTTCCAGGCGTGTGGCGTAGCGGCGTCTCACCTATCATGGCCTGTATGCAGTTGCGCACCAGCACGGGCAGGAAGCCGTGGTAGGAGGCGGTGCCGGTGCAGTCGATGATGTTGGATAGCTTGGGGGTCCTCTCCAGGTGGACGATGGAGGTGAGCGTGCGCAGAGACGCTGCCTTGATGTCCTGGGAGGGGGGGGGGGGGGGAGGTGGAGGAAGCAGGCGTTTAGAGAAGACGCACCGTGACGCTCAACCGCTCCGACACGTTGAAGCCGTGAGGGAAGGGGGGGGTTAGGAATGTCTATTGAATACTGAATGTCCGTTCAGCATGAAGGCTGTTGACCTAGCAGATCATGACAACACTTCCAAATATTCCTGACTTGGCATGACTGCGGAGAACAGTAGGTCCTACTTGACACCTACGCCTGGAATGTGGCGCTGGCCCACCAGAGAAGGGTGGCACAGGGCAGTGCCCCAGACCAGGAGGGAGGAACAGACACAGGCACACAGACGCTCCTTACCACAAGCTGTTTGTCTGTGATCTGCAGCACATCCACCAGCTCCTCTATCAAGCCGTTGTACAGAATACTGTTGGCAGACTCCTGGAGTGCGTTGGAGTAAACTGGGGGAAGGAAGAAAGAAAGAGAGCAAACACAATGATGACTGCAGTGGTGTTTTGAGAAAGCAATGGTTAGTGGTGGAATGTTTTGATGCTACTGAGCCAACCACGTGTCTCAGCGATACAAGAAAGTATCTCTCTTTATAGTCATTTGGAGCCGGCCCTGGTGCTAACCCAGTATGGAGACGGCCCTGGTGCTAACCCAGTATGGAGACGGCCCTGGTGCTAACCCAGTATGGAGACGGCCCTGGTACTAACCCAGTATGGAGATGGCGTGCAGGCGGGCCTGTACCGCCTGCAGTCTCTTCTTGTGGTTGGAGAAGCCGTGGGCCAGACGGATGTGTGTGAACAGCAGGGTCTGCTTGTCCTTAGGGATGTTGTACATCACTGTCAGGGACTCCATGATCTCAGATGGGCTCTCAGAGATCTGGGGGAGACAGGTGGAGGGGGAGACAGGTGGAGGGGGAGACAGGTGGAGGGGGAGACAGGTGGAGGGGGAGACAGGTGGAGGGGGAGACATAGGGGTTAGGACATTAGATTTCCTCAGACTGAAAACAAGCCAAGCAGTTTGACTGGGTTTCCATGTTCCATATCTGGTGTAAGACAGCAGTCCCTTACCTTGTCCAGCTGTTCGATGTGGATGTAGTGTAGTGTGTTACTACTGGTCTGCTGTGTGGGGAGACAGAATTTCACACAAGGGTCAGTTGGAGGCACCTCTGACAGCAGACAGCTGACAGGCAGGCCTGGTGCCAGACCACAGGTGCTGTTTCTCATCACCTTCCTCTCCACTTTGACCTCAGGACCGGGTTCAGCGTAGAACTCAAAGTGTAGCGTGGTGGCACTGGGAGGGTACTTCTGCTCAGGTCGCCAAGTAGACACCAACAGGGATGGTGGGGGGATGGAATTAGTATTAGTGTAAATAAGAATTTTGACAGAGGGAATAAAGGGCTTTGGTTTCCAACGTATTAAGCAGTTGGATGGGTCACTGGGGGTGAGGATGCATGTGCTCACCGTCATTGGCAGGTCCCTGCAGCACTCGGCCAGGCCAAAGCCGTTCTCCTTCCCTCCCCAGCTCTGCAGAAGGAACATGCATGAAACGGACATCTCTTCATACAATAGCATTGTGTCCATTTGGCCACCGTGTTACCCGGCATTTCTACCTCA
This sequence comes from Plecoglossus altivelis, assembly GCA_036571765.1. Taxonomy (NCBI): domain Eukaryota; kingdom Metazoa; phylum Chordata; class Actinopteri; order Osmeriformes; family Plecoglossidae; genus Plecoglossus; species Plecoglossus altivelis. The sequence continues at coordinate 16,265,286 of BROE01000021.1, read as the reverse complement.
GCCAGGTGCTGTAGACGGGCCAGCAGGGGGGTCCTCTTGTCTGAACCCAGTCTGGTGATGTAGTTGGAGCGCTTGCTGAACACATAGAGGAGGTTCAGCACCGACAGAACAACCTGCATGTCGCAGGACGCCAGCAGGGTGGTCAGGTGCTGGGAACACAGGGAGAATGACAGAATGTGAAGGGTGAGCCAAACAACAACAGACAAGCGTTTCAGAACCCCTTCATCTCCGATCGGTGACCAACTCCAGGCCTACCTCTATGGAGCTGTACAGGTGCCTGGAGAAGCTGTACTCGATGAGCAGGGCTGTGAAGTTGAGCACGGCCAGCAGCAGGGCCTTGAGCTGGCCGTTGTCCGGCCGGTCACACACCAGCAGCCAGGACATGTTCTCCACTGTCTGGCCTGCGTCACACAGGATGCCATCGAATCGGTCCAGCAGGTCCACCCAGTGGTACAGCTCACACTGGGGAGACACAGAGAGGTTAGAACACAGGGGAAGGTCAGAGGTGAAGACAAGGAGGTCAGAGGTGAAAACAGAGGGAGGTCAGGTAAAGATGGAGGTTAGAGGTGAAAACAGGGAGGTAGGCGCTGTTTCACTTGTCTGCTTGGTGACTGTGAGGTTACCCTGATCTCATTCAGTGTTGGGAAAATCCTTCTGAGGGCCACTGGATAACCCAGAATATGACCACCTCTGTCACTCTCAAACCTGACATGGAAGAGCCTTTTCTAACAGGAACTAGAGGGGAGGGGGAAAGTAACAGCAAGGCATCTGTTCTCACCTTGCCAATATTCCAGGTCTTGATGTGCTGTAGCTCCAGCAGCAGTTGCTCGTCGCTGCATCCCTTAAGCTTCTCTATAAGCGTCCTGCAGTCCGCAGGCTGTGGAAGAGGAGCGAGACAGAGAGAGAGCAAGAGCGAGATGAATACAGAGAGGGATGCATGAACAGGACGGGCACGCGGGGAGCAGAGTCCCAGCCCCGGCTAACGCTCTGCATACTCACAGCTTCTGTGGGGGTTTTCTTCAACTTGCTTCTGTCGACCTTCATGGTCGCTACTCTCTATTTGTTGCTCCTGTTGAGACATGAAAGTGGCTCACAGGCAGTCCGTTTGCATACTGAGCGATACATTCGATAAAGTGGTGTGAGGTAAGCAAGTCAACATTGATCTCAGTGCATCTCTGTGCCCAGTGTTACTCTCATACGCAGCATTTAAACAGGGGAGTTTATACAGACATATCATTTTGTAAAGGAAAAGGGTATGGTGTGACACACTGCCCCAAAACTTAAAGGAATACTTACAGTAAGTAATTTCACAATACCCACTTAACAGCATGTTTCATTCGCAATACCTGCAACAAGAAAATGTATTGATTAGGTGATCTCAATTAACGGGATGAAGGATTGGAGGAACAACATCAACCAGGGCACCATTTTTCCATGCATGCAGATCTTCATTTTGACTTTAAACTGCTAGAAAACATTCTCTTATGAATTGTTTGCTTTGTCCAATACAATTCCCAACAGACAGAGCTGAGTGAAAACAATCTGCCTGGTTGTGCAGAGTCTGCACACTCCAGACAGGTATGCCAGTGTGTGTAAGCTACTGGTCAAAGGCAACTGGTGACCGGGAACAACAATGTATTATGCCATTGTGCCAAACGAAAGCTTGTGAACATTCACAAGGTTGAGGATCAATCTGACCATCAATCAATCAATCAATCAATCCACTCACATCTGATTCACCAATATCTGCTAAGCAACAATCCATGTAGCTAAAGCTTATTTCCCTTTTTCCTCAGCATGTCCCAACATGAGAAACCGGATCTGATCCTTAGTTTCATGCATGTGTGTTGTGTTAGGTTAATAGACATTTTACATTGAAGTCAGGTACCTAGACTGGTTATTTAAAATACCACAAACACCACAACTGCGGACAGAAATTGCGTTATTCTTACGGGTGTACAACGCCAATCAAGTGAGAATATTTAAGGTGGCTGGTATAAATTAGAACAGAAACGATGTGTGACCACAATAGAAAACATGAAGACATCTTAATATATGATTAAAGCCATAACTGGCATGGCGGATATCAGAGATTGGTAGCTGGCTCTTTCGTGCGGTCCGGTGCAGGGACAGATTCAAAACAGAATTCAACACAATGAGGCTGGTGTATCACTAGCTAGATGGCTAAACAAGCGAGCCACGCATGACACTGCTTACCTAGCTAAAGCAAATTATACATTTCAAGTCGAAGCAACAATGAATAAATAGGCAACTATGTAAACAACTACAACAATCAGGAGTCAACGACAGCAGACGAAAGCCATCTAGTGATGAGTAACTTGTTAGCAGCGGTAATGTTGCTAACGGTAGCAGTAAAATATTGACGTACGTTGGCTAGCTATGAAGCCAGCAAAGCAAAAGACGGCTGCCCATCACAACTGACTTACAGATCAGACTTAAGAGGCTGGATAAGAAGGGTTATTAGAACTAGCAATTACGCCGCAGTATTTACTTAGGTAGTGACTTTTATCAATAATTGCTGGGACTAGTTGTAGGCAGCAAGCTAAGTGGTTAGCTAGCCCGTAGTTGCATGTTGCGTCGGAAGATGTCAACACACATTATGAAGACTAATGTTGGCTAACGTCAACCAACAAGGTGCAACCCCTTCATTTTACATTCGATAAGGCGCTTTATATGGAAGCTATAGTTATGACTTAACTCAGCCAAATAATTAAGTGACTCTGTACAAGCTAGCTAGCTTTAAAACAGCCACCACTGCTAGCTAACATTAGCCAGCCATTATGCATTCCTCAAACAGCTAGACAAGAGCACGCTGCTGCTGTTTTCCACCAATTTAGCGGCCGGATGCAGTGGACGGCAAGCTAACAGGCCGTAAGCTCCGGGCTCGCCAATACCTGCATTTTCTACAACACACAAATGCAATGACACATACCGCAAACAAAACTCGGATGCGGACAACAGTCAACTTACGCTGCATCAGTGACTTTACTTGAGATATGACGCCCAGCCTTGTGTTCCATCTCTATACTGCCTATTTCTGCTAGCTAGAGAGGCGTCAAGATGCTCGCACTTACCGCACACGCGCTGGCAAGCTAGTTTGTTAGCGAGCTAGCTGAAACGCATAATAACCCGCTGAATCATTCCCCCAATTGGGCCTAACGTGACATTGTTCGAGTTGGTTTATGTCTGTTTTCATTCAGCAAATCTACGTCTCAGTATATTACATCTGAAGAGACGACTCGTATGTTCATTTTTCTGTTAATCTTTTAAAAATATTTGTCTTGAGTTTAGTCAGCGCGCGTGCCTGCACCATGTTTCAACAAATGGTGTACTAAAGTATGACCATGCCTGTTTCAATTGTTTTGTATTTTACTGCCATTCCCTGTGGGAATAATTTAGTGAGTAATTGTGCGTTAAACCTCAAAGTAGTTTATCCTCAACTGGTATATTGTTATGAGGTACAATTATATTGTACCCCATACCAAACACAACCAGATATTTCCACTTAATGCAACTAAAACTAGAATATAAACGTTACTCCTAATGAGGTAGTAATTCATTAGGTTTCAGTAACAATCCACAAATAAATAAAAAAAATCCCGTACCTAAACCAAGATCTACCTATGTAACATTAGAAAAATGCCATTGCCACCAACAAGCAACCACATCATCTTGCAGAATTCAAACATTTTACTTGCAATTTAAAAGATAACCACTGCATGTACATTAATAAATTAGCAAGTAAACACTTAAATTATTGCAAATACCCTATCTGACAATGCTATGCATCTACAGAAATAAGGACAGACTTTCAAAAGCTGTCTGAGGAAACATATGAACCTTTACATGGGTGAATATCTTAAATATTAAAAAAAAAAATCATGCAGTTATAACTCAATCCTAATACTCGTCTTCAACAAATACATGTTACTTTCAGACATGAATACCTGCTTGTAGTAACCAGGATGGTACATACCAGAAACTACTTTGGTTTATTAGCTCCATCCTTTTTTTCTCCTCTACTAGTTGTATGGTCTTCTAAAAACAATCTGGAAAGGGCAAGACATTTAAATGAGAATCATTCACGGAAGGAAAAATATATATATATGTGGATACTGTACTCATCAATCGTTTTAATGCCATTCAACCCATCATAACCAACACAAAATGAACAGGTAACCAAGTCATCTAAATCACCCTTCCAGTAAGTGATTACGTACATTAACCAATCAAGTATAACAATGCAGGTTCAGTCAACAGTCATGTTAACTTCGGTGGTCGATCTATATCATGCCGAATACACACCGTGGTTACAGTTGAACTTGACCTGCATTGCACTATTTTGTCAGTTAGCTAGCTTGCAAGGCCTACATGATAATTGTATGTTGAGAACTGGTTGACCTGACCAAATCTTTACAGTGTGAACCGACGAACTGTCCCTTCGTTTTACATTAATTACGATCTGATCTGTGTATAACTTGGTTGGCTATGTAACTATTCAAGATGAGAGAATTATTGGCTGTTTTTAAGCAAAATACCTTATTGTTGAGGGACCTGTCATCTGAATCGTGTGACAGTTCAAACAGCTTGCGAAGTATTTTCACAGGCCTTTTTCTTTCCGCAATCTGACAGTGTTGTTCTCAGTGGGGAATTTGCCGGTTATTAAGTATTTAACTACACGACACAAAGACAGTTTGCAAGCTAACTAGCTAGCGATGAGCAGCAGTATGTGGTGCTAGTCAGTGAGTGAGTTTCGCGCGTGCATTCAGCGCACCACAATGCTCTCACAATCGGTAGGATCATGGTCCACGGCTAAATTAAAAATGGCGGTCTACACAGCAGAATGTCCGGACATTACCCTTAAAAGACGCCAATTGTACGGCCCTTTACAGCAAACCGATACGGACAAGAACAAGAGTAGTTTTTATAGATTACCAATAGAAATACTTTATCCCCAAACGATCAAAGCCCAATGTGGAAATGCCTCTTTTAGCCTACCTTCGTGCGTGTTCATTTCACTTCTCCATCTTGCACTACTGAGCAGGATAGGGTTGACTCAAATATCGCGAGAATCTTTCTGCGCGTCCTATGTCAGGCTAGCTGGGCACTCCCATGCTTTCAAGTACGTACGACATATTGTGACCCACAGATTGGGACACTGCACAGTTTGCTACAGGCTGTCCTTCTTGAAAATAACCACATCACACAAACAGCATACAAAAGTATTATTCTCAGTGGAAAAAAATAGATACAGGTAATTATATTACTAATATTACAAGTCATCCTTACTTGCATTGAAAACGGCGATGGAGTTTCAGTAGAGACTACCCCTGATTACAACATGAATAAACCTACCATGACGAAAATCGTGTTCATTACTTTCCCCAAACTTCATTTTAATCAGTCTCTCGTTAGACAATTATGAAAAAATTACTATTCAACCCAGGTGCGTATAAAGCACATAACACATCTTTGAAAAATATATTTTAATTCATCTCAACATGAAAATGCATTGAAGCTTACTGAAATCCAGGAGAAAACATCTGCAGTGTTTTCAATAAATAAATACAAATGAAACTCACATTTAAGCCTAACCCTTGATGTAAATAATCCAATTTGGTGTATTATCACTTAAACTAGTAACAAAACAGAGATATAAAATAAACCCTGAGAAACTGTGATCTGCATCATTATCCACTATTTAAACACAAACATGGAGTATAGAAACTAGTTTTTTTTGTCATTCTTTGTCATCTATGTTCTTTTATCACAGATTGAAGTTAAGTCATGGGTAAAAATGTTATGTTTAAAAAAAGGTAATCCAAGAAGATATAAAGAGTGGGTGTTTAATACAATGTAAATGCTCCTTGTCACAATAATTGAAGATTCCTCAAGCACAAACATACAGGACTGTGAAAATGAAATCTGCATCAAAGCCATCATTCTCTGTGGTATGTCATGATGAATGAAAACTAAAACCAAACATTCATGCGGTAGTACTGACCCACTGTTATGATACCAGGCAACTAATTCAGAGTTAGAGATCAAAGCCAAATGCATTCTTTCTTACAGGTCAATGCTTACACCCATGTCTACCATATAGAGAACATTGACATAAGAGTAAATATGACCGTTACCATTATAAAATAAAACAAATGAAACAAAGGGCAGTTATTGAGCACAAACATTTTACATTAAGAATACAACATGACAAACTAACCATGACATAATTACTGCATACAAATAAACAAAACTCAACCTTTTACTGTTTCATACATTTTGCAAGTGACATTTATGAATATTGTACAAGGTATGTTAAGAAATGTTTTTTTTTTTTTAAACAAGTTTTTTTTTGCTTAACTATAAAAAGAAGAAGATTGCAACAATTATTTACATAATGTGATGTGAATGTCTCAACTGTTACGAACTTTAATGACCTACGTAAAAGTCCAATTGTATCCACCGAAAATCTGTTGCAGATAAAATAGAATAAAATCCATCCATCACTATGCAGCTCTGGATCTGTAATGGACACTTGGAAACAAATGATGAAAATATTAGGAACTAGAGTCTATGTTACTACATTACTGCTTTTACCAGGTGGCTATAGAAATGTAAATATATACAAAAAAAAGGAAAGAATTGTCCTCTACTCATAAAAGAACAATGTGAACTAAAAAATAAAGCTACTGAACGATGAAACTCAAGAGACATGACTTAAATATCTACAACAATTATTGTAAAGATAATTCACAAAAGAATCCTAGGTGTCAAAGTGGGCTGGATAGAGACAACATAACTAGACTGGGTTGGGATATAACGATAAACGGATGGACTGAGAGGAGCGGAGAAACCTGATCATGAGAAACATACAGGTTAAGAGTGAGATGGCAACGCTACAACATGCACATAATACATACCTTTCTGGAGATGAAGAAACCAAACCAATGTTAATGGTGAGCACGCTAAACTCCCAACAGTTTCAACTCCCATTTGTACTTCTCCAAAAGTCTCCTCTGGGCTGAACTCTGAATGAAGTGTGTTTTGTTCATCAAGGAGGTTTACAATGGGATTCGACAAACGCTGGCTGATGATCATTAGGTTTAAAACAAAAGTATGAGCCCTTAAACACATGCACACGTATTTAAAAGTCTAACCCATCGATCTTCGGAGACAAATCGATGCCCATTTAGTATGAGACAGACAACAGTCATTTTCCCTTTTACAAGACTGTGGCCAAAACGCAAACTCTGAAAGGCAAAGGGCATAACAAGATGATCAAATATCAAGATTATCGCTTGCATTCTTTTCTCGTTGACAATATTAATAGTACATGTTTCCTGCATGTACATTCAATTTGTGGGAGTTAATTCCATTGACCAATTTACCATTCAGACATTTTTCTCCCCTGTCTTTGCTCAGAGATGTGCATGAATTTGGTCACAACGAGGTCACAATATCCTATTACAGATATGAATAGAAGAGGAAGAATGGAGCCAAAATAATTCGGTTGGTTTAGGGACTGGAGGTATTGATAAAGAGGATATCAGAAAATTAGATGCCAAACAGAAACTAAAAGTTAAATAAAACAATATATACAAAATATAAATCGGTCTTTCTTAAAGCGGCCATGTCCTTCAAGCTCTCTTCACTGAAATCCAAATGTCTTCCGGGCTTCATTCAGACCAAACCCCCCCCCCCCCCCCCCCCCCCCCCCCCCCCCCCCCTCCCCCCCCCCCCCACGCATATCTTGCTCACAGCATTGTTCTTGACTCTCTTACAGGAGAAGCTTGCCATTGCGATGTATTTTCAGAATTTTCCCAAGTCTCTGTTTCGCAGTTGCAAGTCCTTTTTTGGGACGTTTACCTGAAAAACAGGAAGAAGTGCGTTTGTTAACAAAGGAAACAAGGTGTCGACACGAGCAACGTGTGGTGTCCAAGCCTGTCTACGGAGCATACCTTGACCAGCTCCCACAGAGCCTGGGCTTGCCAGCCCTGCAGGGGAGGCTGCTGAGGGAGAGTAAGTGCTGCTGTTCTGGGGGGAGAGCGAGGGCCTCCTGGAGGTGAGGAACACCCCGGGGGCCATGGCTGCACTCCCTCTGGGTCCTCCTGGGCCAAAGGGGCCCGGCCCGGCTGTGTACTCGTGGTCCAGCAGGCTGGCGGAGTAGCACTCCCTCCTGTCTGGGCTGCAAGCGGCTGGTTCTGGGGCTGATGGGGGGGAGGGAGGGGACGGGTCTGCCTGGGGTGGCGGGGCTGGAGGGGCAGGCGGACGCTGCTTTTTTGTGTACTTCCTTTTGGTGGTTTTCTGGTGCTCCTGAAATGGACCCAAGGATAAAAGTGATTCAACGACAGTTCAAAACGTCCCCTGGTCGATGCCTTGTCCGTATAGATGTTGTCAGATTTGGTCAGAGCCCAGCTAGAATGTACACAGGGCACCACCTCCTCCTACCTGTTGTGCCAGCTTGGCAGCGGCTGCCGCCAGCCCTGTCTCCACTGACGCCACCCTGGCCCCCTCCCTCACTGGGCGCTCCTGTTTGGGGAGGGTGGGCTGGACCCGAGCTAGAGGAAACAAGACGATAGGAGATATCATGGAGGGATTCGACTGAAATCTTACTTGATAAATGCCCCCCCCCCCACACACACAGACAAAAGACCTTGTTTTAAGTCATGTACCTTTGGGGCTCCAGGGTGTATCGTCCCAGTTCCTCTTCCTCTTCATCTTGGCTTTGTTGGCGTGGTCTTCCTCATCAGACTCCAGGGAGGGGTAGACTGAGAAGCAAAGCACGGGTCAAGTTTGGATAGAGAGGCAAGTTGGTCTTCATTATCACCATCATTAACAGCGCGACCAACTGGGCTGTTAGCAGCGTTAGCTTGTTACCAGTAGGTGTGTGTGTGCATGTGTGTGTGTGTGTGTGTGTGTGTGAGTACAAGAGAGCACATTTCATCACATGCTACATCTCACCATAGTCAGAGTCTTTAAAGCAGGTCCCCAGAGTCTCCTGCTCGTCTGGGCTGTCCTCGTCACTGAGGTGGCGAGCAGGACGCTTGACCGGCCGCTTCCCCGGGCGCTGGACGGTGCGCGGGAGGGCGCTCTTCTTCTCCCCGCTGCCTCCCGTCTTCTTGGATCCTCCGGTCACCCACACCGCCCGGCCCCCCTTGTCCTTGACCACACCCAGACCTTCAGACAGGCCCCCGGAGATGGAGAGGGGGGAGGAGGAGGATGAGGAGGAGGAGGAGGAGGGAGGGTTGGCCATCGACAGCATGCCCTGGATGGCGTCACGAGTGCTGGGTGAGGCTGGGGCTTCCTCGCTTAAGAGGAGAGACGCGACACGAGTGAAAACATGACCAACTCAAACATGCCAAATGAGTCTGTTGATTTCCAAATACAAATTGAGGTGAACGTTGACTTTGCCTCAGCCAATATTTCTTTTTTGTTGTTGTTGTTCTAATTGAATGGCAACCAGCAGATTCCCAAGTGCAATATGAGAAGATGACACACGCCAAAAACATTGTATTTTCTCTGTAGCTGGTAATTCTTGTTCCATAAAAGCGTTGATACAGTCAACACATTTTAAATGTGGTTGTTTATCGAGAGCTTGTTTAACTTCCCCAGGGAAACCTCAGGGGATTTAAATATCAGGCTGCAGTTTGAATATTTCAATCCCTGAGGGTTGTGTTGAGTTTAGAATGTCAGTGAGCTTGGGGCAGGCGATAGGGCCAGGACCTAACCTCAGAGCAGAGTCCAGCCCTGCCACCTGCTTGCTGGCCTTCAGAAGGTCCAGAATGCCCCCGGCGCCTCCCTTCACCCCATGGACGGTCAGGGTCTCCTCGTCTGTGGTGTAATCCTCCTACAAAACAAAACATAAAAATAAAAAAAACCTGAATGAAAACAGAAAAACACCCACTGACTCCACGGCCTTACGACTCTTCAGACGCGACACGCTCTTGTTTTGAGTTCACAAACTCAGTGAGCGTCGTCTAAACGTGGTGCGTTGTGATGCGGCGTACGTGACGCTGGGTCGCTGCGCGTGCGCGTCTGTTTCCTCTGACTCACCTCAATGTCAAAGTCCACCTCTCCAGGCTCCCTGATGCGATGTGGGTCGGAGCAGGGCTTGGCTCGTGGCAGCTTTCTAGGAAGACCTGCAGGACACAAGCTGGCTGAGACACCTCTCCACCTCCCCACCCGCCTGTCCAAGCGTTTCCTCAAGCTTCCAACAAGGTTGCATTCAATATAGCAACTCAGGGGAGTCTTTGAAATGGGCTCAACTGTTTTAGCATTATCTTTATACCACTCATTGGTAGTGTAAAAGCCCAAGGAGAGGAGGCCCAAACTGGATTTGTTCCATAATGGAATAAAAGCAAGTGCGCCGCAGTGTAAGTGCATTCCAGCTTGGACCGGATCCTTCCACAGACAAACACACAGACAAAAGCCTCTTTCTCACCACTCAGCTTCTTCTTGCTGGACCCTGCGGACTTGCGTCGAGGCGGCGGAGTTTCGTCTATCTGCAGCTCATCTTCCGACTCAAAGTCGGAGAGGCTGGAGCTGGTGCCCAGGTTCTGGTACAGCGGGGCACTGCCCGCTCCGTTACTGCTGCCAGAACGCCCCCCCTTCTTCCTGCAACCAGGGACAGCAGTGTGTGAAGCAGGGCATGCAGCAGAGAAGGCTGTATTTACACACCATGGAAGAGCCTGTTGACCATGAGGGCTCCATTCGCAACTAGTGTGTGTGTGCGTGTGTGTGTGAACGCAAGTTTCCCCCAATGCCATGCTGTAGAAACTCTGCCTCACCCCTGAATCTTGCCGTTGGTCAACACTAGTTTTAGCTTGCTCTTCTTCAGCTTGCCTTCAAACTCTTCCAGCGGAAGCTCCAACTGGAGAGGGAGGGAGAAGAGAGGAGAACATGTTAAAGAGATGAGGGGTGGGAGGCTGGCCGCTCGCAGGAGCCCACAGACATGGAGCCCTGGAATGTTCTGGAAGACAGGTCCTACCTTGTTCTTGTTTTTGGACTTGCCAGGTTGGAACTTCTTGAGCGTGTGTTTGGTGTGGATCTCCAGGAGGTCCAACTCCCCGGCCTCCGCCTTCAACAGGCCCTTCTGGCCCTTCTTCTTGGGCCCCGGGACCCCTCCTCCTCCATCCTTGGGTTTGGGGCCTCGCTTCTTGCCGGGGGGCCGGCCGGAGTTGGGCGGAGCTGTTAGGGGTGTCTTGGACAAGGGGGAGGGGAAACTGGGTAGTCCGGTACGACCGATGTTCTGTTGAAAGATGTCCTGTAACGCAGAGGGAGCAGAACTGTTGTTTAGGACGGGCTAAACGTGCACAATTCCAATCATGACATTCTGTGAATATAATGGGCGGGTCGAGGTTATTCTGGACTTACCTCCACGAGGCGGATCTCCTTGGCCAGGTCTTTGACCAGCTGCTGAGTCTTGATGGTGTCTGGGATCTCCACCTCATGTTCAGAGAGGGCCTGAGCACAGCCAAGCACAGTGTCAAACATATCACACACACACGCACATTCTGTTCAAGGTGCTGACAAGGTTTCTGATCCCCACTGTACTGACCTCCTTGCGGGTCCAGGTCTGGAATGCGTTGTTTAGAGCCTTTGCCCCAAGGACCAGGTAGGTAGCAGGATGTCTGCGGTTCTCCCTCAGACCTGGCAAACACACCGGCGGAAGCTTGTTGAAGCGACAGTAGCGTGGCTGGACCCAAGTCCGTCCACCAGGCCAGTGAACAGCCCAGTGGGGGGGGGATGGACAGCCATGACCGATCAGATCCGAGATGGAACGGAAACTCACCCCTGAATGTGTCAAGGAGGTGCTTGCCGACGTACCAGCACACCGTCTCAAAGTTGGGGAATCTGAACAGGTCGGCCGTGCTCAGCCTCTTCTCTATCTCGTACGCTCTGGTGAACAAACACAGCGGACATCAGCATGAATCCAACATGAGGCCTCACCAGAAACTGCTATTTTATGAAACGTTCCCAGATCCCAGAATATCATACGCACAAAAAAACATCCGCAGATTAGAGACCTATTCATTTTTTATATGGAATTTCAACTGACTTTCCTTATATGAAATCCAACCTTTAAAACGCCTGCATTCATTTGATTTGTTGAGCTTGTAAAAGGGCCATACCGGAGCTGCATGTCAATGTTGAGGCTGTGCAGGAAGTTCCCACCAAATGCCAGGCAGTCGACAGGAGTGAGTACAGCATGGATCCACCCTGAAACACAACACAGAAATGCATCACATGACCACCACTGATGAGCTTGAGCTGAAACACTCTCAAGCAGGACTCCTCAAGCCTAAAAGGACATCGCTTCCATATGAATAGGGTCTCGCTCCCATATAAATAGGGTCTCGCTCCCATATAAATAGGGTCTCGCTCCCATATGAATAGGGTCTCGCTCCCATATAAATAAGGTCTCGCTCCCATATAGATAAATAGGGTCCCGCTCCCATAAAGATAAACAGGGTCCCGCTCTCATATAGATAAATAGGGTCTCTCTCCCATATAGATAAATAGGGTCTCTCTCCCATATAGATAAATAGGGTATCTCTCCCATATAGATAAAAAGGGTCCCGCTCCCATATAGATAAATAGGGTCTCTCTCCCATATAGATAAATAGGGTCTCTCTCCCATATACAAATAGAGTCTCTCTCCATACAATACAGAGTTAGCATGACCATGTCTCCTTGAAGAACATAGAGGCCATCATCGGGCCTGACCAGGCTGGGGCTCACCTGTTGGGATGAAGAGGGTGTTTCCCTGTTTGACAGAGCACTTGTAGCACATGTCCACTTGGTCGCCAAAGAACATTTCGTTCTGATTGGACGAGGAGCTCCAACGTTCAAACAGGGCCAGGTTAGCAGGCGTGGGGGAAATAAGGTAGAAAATCTTCTCACCCTTCAGAGACACAGATAGAGACAAGTGCATGGATGCATATTACTGTCTGAACACAGAGATGAATCAGACTTTTTAACACATTCAAAACAACAGGAAGGATGCCAAATTGTGTCTAAACTGCTTCCCACTTCATCTCACTATCTTATGACAAGTCATGTTGCTGGGGGTGGAGATCTGTTCACATGTCATGAAAACCCTTCAACACTTTCAGAAAGAGGCGGGCTTAAACTTAAGAGGATGGCTGTCTATACAACAGCCATCCTACCCCTACATGCAGTTCCCTCCCCCCTCCCTCTCTCCTCCTCACCCTCAGGACATGGTACCACACGGAGGTGCCTCCGAAGTCGATGTGGAAGTCTGTGTAGCTGTCCTTCACACCCATCAGGCAGTACTTCTGGACATTGGGCCGCTCGAACACAGACTCTTCAGGCCACAGGTTCTCTACCCAGGAGAGCTTCCTCACGATCTTTGGAGTCTCCACCAAGTTGGACAACCTAGGAGAGGTTGAGAGGAGCAATTTGTATGTGTAGGGGTAAAAAAAAAGCCTGTTCCTCAGCCCTTGTGGGACTTATGGCCGCCAACTCAGCTTCCATCTGCAGTAGAATCCTCTGACACCTTAGTTAGTGATGCAGACTTATCGAGGGACTTCGAAGACATATGGCAAGTTACATTTCAGAACGTCTTCAGCCTTTTCCCCAGACAGCACTAAGAGGCGGTGGCTACGGAGCCCAGTTGAGGTGTACCTGGTCTCAGAGAACTCCAGACTGATGACGTTGAGCGTTCGGTCTCTGTTGGGGCTGTTGTAGTACTCCACAAAGTCCCCCAGACGCATCTTCAGATCGCACTGGCGGGACACGTCGATCACGTCGATCTCTTTGTCCGCGCCTGATTTAGAGCAAAGTTTCAAACAACCTTTAGAGCTTTAACTCCAAAACAGACATGAATTGCATTCAGTTATATAGCAGATTGCCTCTTCTCCAATCAAAACTTTCTGTGAGTACTGATGGAGTGTAAAGCAGTGCTGGGACTTAATAATACATGTATCCCTCCGCCGTACACACATGATCTATTAACTATGTATCCCTCCGCCGTACACACATGATCTATTAACTATGTATCACTTCACAGTACACACATGATTAACTATACATGTAGCACTCACACAGTAGCAAGATAGTGTGCAGGAAAATGTGTGTTGCTTGGCAACAGTTCAGCCCAGTCCAGTAACAAAACAATTTGTGTTGGTGGAGCCAAATAAATAAATAAACTGTAATCTGTTGTCGCTTATTACTGTTTACTAATAAATGGTGCTTGTGGGATTGTTGCATAAAAGCAATATCACACTTGGGGTCATGCTGTTATACTGAATACCAGCACAACAACATAATCACAGTCAAGCTGACATTCAGTGTGACAGCACTCCTTCTTGAGTGATATTTCCCTACTGTATCTAGTGGAAAAGCTTGTCTTTTAAAGATTCTCCCTGTTGTAGGTCCCTGTATTTAGTCTGTGTGTTTTCATCTTGTGAGGTTTTCCAACTGGACTCCAGCACGAAGCTGTGCTGCACTCATCCACTTTGACAGGTTGTTACATTTTCCTTGTGAGCAGCAGGCCCGGTCCCTTCAGGTGTTGGGACAGGGGAGGACAGGGGAGGGCAGGTGTACCTATGTAGTGCTCCACATCGGTGACGCTGAAGGAGGCGGGAGGCAGGTTCATGCCCAGCCCGTCTCTTCTGAGTACCATGACGGGAACGCTGAAGGAACGCTCCTCCAGGAACTCCACAGTCAGCTGGGCCCCCGACGGCTTCAGCAGCACCTCGTCCGCACTGTGGGAAACACACACACACACGTTACAAGAAGGCAAAAGAATATTCTCTCTATTGTGGAATGTTAGCAATACGTATTCCCATTCCACGATGCTAAGGTACCAAAAGAAGGTACGCGGTCATTACTTTGGGAAGGTGCGGCTGCGTAGCTCTCTGACAAACTGGGGGCTTCCTGTCTTGACTGGTCTCCCAGCGTCTCTTCCTCCAGCTCCTCCAGAGTCTGCCTGCTTGCTCGACCCCCTGCGCTTCCGCACTGCAAGACATGCAGGGTGGAAACGACGCCCAAAACTCTAATTAATTCACAGTTGCAACACGCAACCTAGTTTGCACAACCGCCTGGATTCCACACAGAGGGATGTTCACAGACGCTGAGGGGAAATAAAGACTAACAATGGCGGACGGAGATAAAAGGAAGGCAAAGAGAAAGGACTTACTGACAGACGGCCCATGGCTGACCTGACAATTAGGGCAGTGATACAGGTCAATCTCTGCTGCTTTATCTTCCTCTACGCCAACACAACTACACAAAACACAGCAGAGCACGTTTTACGCAAGTGGGTTTTTAAAAATGTATTCAAAACCCCTGACAACATGGTGCACCTCTCTGAAATGTCAAACAATTACCTTCCATGGAACCAGTCTTGACAAATGTCACACTCAATCATGAAGCGTGTGACATCATAGGGTAGACGACACAGACAGTACACGGGTACAGAAGCCATACCGGGTTAGTATGGAAACTATATCGGTACGGTCAGATATCAGTCCACTCTCGGTAGGAACAGACCTACGCAAAAAAAGGGGGTCCAAATAGTTTGACAAAAGTCAACACTATGTTACGGTTGCATCGGAGTCTAGATCAAACTAGTGCAGAAGGAGCACAGGTGAGCCGCTGCAGTCACTTCACTTGGTGTAGGTGCCTCTCGCCAAACATGGTACTAAACATTCTCCAGGGTTAGGTGCCTATGGGAGAGAGAAACACACCGATGAGTTGATTGTTTGCTGAGAGTTGTAAGCACTTGCATGAAGCTACATATAAACAAAACCACATGCGTAAACGCTTCCTAATGCAAGAGGCCGTGTATATACAGAAGTTGTACCAGAACGTCCAAGCTGGACAGGGAACACCCTCTGCGGGGCTGTCAAGCTAATCAACTACTCAATCTGTAGAAATACGATAGCTAGCTAACTTGAGCAAAAAATGAATCGAAAGAATGCTAGCACATATGAAATGATCTACCTAGCAAAGTTAGCAAACATTAGCAAGCTAGCACTACTCCTTGTTCGACCGGCCAGTAAAGGAGCGCAAACGTTAGCCTATCGACTTAGCAACAAGCGTTGGCTATCCCAGCTAGTCTGTGCTACGGTAGCCTAGCATAATGTAGCTAAACTAGCAAGCTAGCTTTTTTAGCTTAAGCTTGCTAGCTAGTAAACATAAAGATAATTAAATACAACTACTATACATTGCATTAGCAATGCACTAAAATAACAGTTTGCTTCCGAGACATAAATATTCACTTTTAAGTCGCAATGAAACAATATAGAGAAAACATCAGATATTATTCCTTACGCCAATTTCTTGTTGCGGAGCGACCAAGCATTCGAAAGCGGTTGTAAATCCTTCCCAAAGGCCGAGGATGAAAGCGGCCTTCTTTATTGGAAAAGTATTCCACAACAACCGTTACTATATTTCCTAATCAACCAAAACGATATCAAAGTGTGTAGTTTAACACCAAAAGTTATCAAATATCCGATCAAATAGATAAAACCCTTTATCGGAAGCACTATGTTTGTAAAGATCACAGAACTACACATCCAGCAACGCCATTTCAAAGGCAGTATTTGGTGGACTGTCTGTTGTCAGAGAACAATAAAGTTGTGGCTGGTGTATGAAGCAGGAGCAAAGAAGACTAGGATGGATAAACCAGATACTGTAAACCAGTTGAGCTCTGTCACTCCCGCAGTGAGTTTATAGTAAAGTACTAATAATAACGTATTCAGACGAGTCGATAAATACTCCAATGGCACCTTTGATGTTTAACACCATTTATTTAGATTAGTTACAAAACATAAATAAAATCAACAATTGAATTAGTTAAAATTGTACATAGGCTAAATCACCAGTAACATTGATTGTGTCACTCTTTTTTCAGTTTAAATCACCTTTTAATCGTTGCATGGTTCTCATCAGGTCACTTTGAGGCTCCCCAGGTTATGATTCTCTATGGCCTCATCATGTTTGTTGGTTATGTTGTTGCCGGTGTTGCTAAACTAATTCCCAGTCGAGATCTAATTTCCCCTCTTCACTGTCGTCTGCCTTAAACACATCCACTGCTTTTGTATTATTCGTATTTCCCTGTAATCGTGAGATATAACTCCCAGAAAAGTTATATGTTTACAACACAACACCACTGTTTAATAGCACTACAAGTTGTAAATGAAAACATGTACGACTACTCTGGCTATCTCTGATAGCGACAATACAACTAATACAAGCGCAGAGGATTTGGCTCCAAAGACACTTTCTTGCAAACTTAGTTAATAACTTGAACATGCTTAATAACCCCACTTCAAAACAGAACAGGTGGATCACTGACATGGGGAACTCCATCAGCGTTAATGAGAACCAATCTCTCTGGTTTCAGATAACCTCAGAATTTAGTTACTGAAGATAGCACATTTTACATTTTTATACAACCCCCATTTCAAAATACAAAAATATTGTTTTCTTTAAGATAACATTTTGGTAACACTTCAGGACAAGGAGAGTTTCCACATTTCCTATCATAAATGAATCAAATCTTCTATGATGTGTGGGTCAACATGTTAGAATTGGACTTGACAGCACAGTAACTCACCTCCATTAATAATAACATTACTGTGAAAATGTGGACTAAGAAACGACATCAACTGAAAACCATAGTGTTAATTCTAGATTCATATGTCATTTGTCAAGATGAACAATTGACCATCCAAAAGCTAAAGCCCAAGCTGTTCCTTCTACTTGAAGTGCATCTCACATGTTGTGGTTTGTCACATACTGTTCAATCTCCTCTTTGCTGTGGCACAACATCTCTGACATTATAATATAAAAAAGAAAGAAAAAAACCAAATGAGATGCTCTCTTACTTACTGTATTTAGAAGAATTTGAGAAAATATATTGTTATCTTGATCCATCCTTTATTCAATGTGTATATGGCTAAGTGCACTGATAATTCCGTAGTTTAAAAATGCATCTATTCCATGTGTACTTCTGAAATACACCACTGAAATACGCTTCGATGGAAAATGGTGGAAACAACAAAACCAGAATGAAGTAAACCTTTCCAAGTTCACAATAAGCTCGTCTACAGGTCCGATTCAGAAGTCAGTCGGGACAAAAAAAGAACACACCAATGATGAAGTTAAAACATGTGACAAACTGGAGAGTGAGGCTCTTGCAATGCAGTCTGCCATCAGGACTAAGGACAATGAGATGGAAAGGGCAGGGTCACCCAGCGTCTGGAGGTGAGAAGAGTCTGGCCACTAAGTAAACAAGAGTTCAATAGGTACAGTGACAACTACTGCGTGGGAAGTGGCTTCACATCAAAGCTGTAGGGAAAGAACTTGATGCGCTGCAGCATGAACACAAAGCTATACTTCACGCAAAAAGTCCCAAAAGAAAACACACTCACAAAAGTTCATTCTAAAAGGCAATGTAAGGACAAAGCGCCGTGGTTTCCCTAATCCATTAGTGCTTGGCAGTTTATGTTGTCATGGTTATTCCAAGTTGGAAACCTTGATATGCAGTGCTGAGAGTTGTGCGGCCAGATAGTTCAATCACTTCTTTGCAGAGCTTGTTTTGAAAAGTAACTTACTTTGGACTGATGGATCCTCTCAGCTCGTGATGCACAGCAGACATGAGAAGGCTAAGTGTTTGTTTGTATCAACAGATTGATCAACTAAATCCAGGCAAGGTCAAGTCATGCCGTCTTGGTGTGAGTTTGATTCCAGTAAACCTCAAGTCCACCAAACCTAATTACAAACGAAGTTAATTTGATCAATAGACTAATAAAATAAGTTCCTCAAAAGGTTTTCTTCGGTAAATCCTTGTGTTATTTCAAATAGTCTCTAGCCTAATCTAAATGATTATTCCTACTTATCAATGTAAAATATAATACACAAAGTTCATGCCTAGTCCGTGCTCTCCACTGTATAACAGTGTTCTTAGTGACATGGTGATAGTGATGGTAGCCATAACATTGCCATGCTCTGTTTTTAGTCATGCTGCTGTTGAAACGGCCTAATTTGTCACTGCCCGTTCAAATATTTGTGCTGTAGGCCTACTTGTCTAAAAACATCACCTTATTTCAATGGTCTGAATGTTGCCAACGTGCATCCACAAAACGAAACAACATTTAGTTTATGCCTCCCCGACGAACCACAGACGACACAGAATGATCAATTTAGATGGCAGCTACTAATTGCACTTTTTAAATTCATAGTCCTTTCAATGCAAGCATTGACAAATGAAAAACGTCATGTCCAATTTTGTGTGTTCCCTCCATGTCTTCTGTTTAGGAAGAGTTCAGGACCAACCGAGTTGGATCATAAAAAACCGGTAACTGGTTTGAAAACACACAAGGGATATGTACTTGGGAAAGAAATGGCAATACAAACACGCACACACACACAAGCACACATTGACAAAATTTGTACAACTCAACAATCCAAACACACCATAGTTCAGAAGCTCAAGCCCATTTGTTCGACCCTGCTCTCTTTCTGTACATGCTAGTCTACCATCTCTCACATTCACGCTCCATCTTGTCTTCAACACATCCATGTTCTCATTCTCAGTCAGCTCTCATACACACGTCCACTCTCAATAGGTTTCTCTGTTTGCTCTTCACCTCTCCATCTTTCCTGACGTTCCTCCTGCCCAGTGTGGCAGCTTCACTGCTGTCCTAGAGGAAGAGTGGAGTTTTGGGGGGTGGGGTGAAGTTTGGCACTGGAAGGCAGAGCAGCAGTCGAACAGGAGGAGGAGGAGGAGCAGAACGTCCCTCCGGCGGCCGACACGCCTCCGTGTGAGAGCAAGGGGCCGCCCGAGCTGGGCAGCAGGGCCTCGGGGCCCTGAGCGGGTGTCTGCGAGGCGGCAGGGGGCATCTGGGAAGGCAGCAGAGGTGGGTTCTGAAGAGGAGCAGCGTGGGGCAGGGGGGCGATCTGTTGCGGTGCAGTGGGCTGGGACTGGGAGAGGAGGGGGGCCTGGGGGAGGGGCTGGGGGAGGGGCTGGGGGGGTGTCTGTTGCTGGAGCAGAGGGGCCTGCTGAAAGGGCATCGGCTGGGGCGCGTGAGGCTGAGCCGGGGTCGACTGCTGGAGATGTAAACTTTGCTGCACCGGGGGCATCTGCGTTTGTTGTTGCGATTGTTGTGGTGGTGGTCCCGGAGACCGCAGGGCCCCGCCCCCAGCCGATGGGTACTGAGAGGGGGCGGGGCTGGTGGACCTGGTCACAGGGGGCGCCTGGGGGCTGCGGAGCTCCACCGGAAACCAGCCAGGAGGAGTTACCTGGAGGGTTAACACACAGGACTTATTAGCACAGTCAATATTATATAACAAGGAGACACATTTCCCATCCAATAGGAATCCTGATATGTAGATAAATAGATAACCTTTTGCACAGTGTCACATGTCCTGACAACAGTACAACAGTACCCAATGTTCCACATGACTAGTGGACAAGCTGGTCTTGCTGTTTACTACTGGAGTTAAGAAGTGAACTGGCTGAGGGGTTGACAGAGTGCTTTATATAGGTTCGTTTTGGCAGGACCGTGTGGGGGTTACCTCAGTAGGCTGGCTCCAGCCTCCCAGCTCCTGCACCTGCTGAATCTGCTTGATCTGATTGAGCGAGGGCTTCGGCGGGGCGGGGCCGACCGCTTCCTTCGTCCAATCGTCCACCAGTTTGTGCAGCTCGTCCGTGAAGGTGCTCTTCCTGGCGCCCGGGCCTTGGGCTGGAGGACTGTGGTCTAGGGAGCGGGGAAGTGACGTCACATTTTCCACCAACTCATCCATCCATCCATGAACGTGTGTTTTGTAGTTGTTGTTTGTGTGCTTTAGAAGCCCTGCCAGGTCCTGAGGCTCACCTCTTTTGAGAGTCTGTGTGTGGGGCCCCTCTGTGTTGCAGTACGGGGGGACTCGGCTCTGCTCCCCACATGAGAAGCTGCAGGACTGCTGCATCCCTGACGACGTGCACAAACACACACATGTTGGTCTGAATGCTGACCACAGGGAAACACAATAACAGCCAAAGGTAGAGCCAGAGAGTCAGAATGAGAGCCAACGTGACAGAGAGAGAGACACACAGAGCCAGCATGAGAGAGAGAGAGAGAGAGAGAGAGAAAGAAAGAAAGAGAGAGAGAGGGGATGCCATACATAGGGAGAGACGCACAGAACCAGCATGAGAGAGAGAGAGAGAGAGAGAGAGAGAGAGAGAGAGGGGGGGGGATGCCATACATAGGGAGAGACGCACAGAGCCAGCATGAGAGAGAGAGACAGAAAGGAAGAGAGCCAGAGTCCAGATCCAGAGAGAAAGGGGAGGTTTACCAGGATGCACCACACCATTGTTATCCACGTGGGAGTGCGGCCGAGGCCGAAGCTTGGCTTTGGCCGGTCTGGGCCGGCGGGGGGAGAGGACCGGCGGTCCGGAGGGGAGGGGAGGCGTGCGGGGCAGGGGGAGAGGCAGGTTGTGCCGGTGGTCCTTGAGGGAACGCAGCTGCCTGTACAGTTCCTGGAGCTCTCGGTTCTGCGCGGCCTGCAGGGACACCACCTCCTTGATGTGTCTGGAGGGAAGGCAGACAGACGGGAGACAGGATCACACAGGGTTGGGGGTCAAATGGTCAAGAGGGAAAGAGCCAAGGGAGGACATTTGGGGAATTTAAGAAGGTATGGAAGGAATGGACAGAAGGGGAGGAAACAGGGAACAAGGGGTTAGATGAGTTCAAACGGGGAGAAAAACACTTTTACGGCTTTGAACTTCTCTCACTTCTCTCTCAGCTTGTGCAGCTCTTTCTTCAGGTTCTCATCATCCAGCTCGCTCTCATCATCGTCGCTGCTGCCCAGAGGGGAGTGTCCGCGGGAGGCGTGGCCTCTAGCTGGGTGGGCCTGAGCGGGGGTCCTCTTCCCTTCTTCTTTCTCTCCCTCTTTTCCCCGGGTCTTTCTCCTCTCTCGCTCCAGGTCAGGAGACACCGGGGAGCTGTCCGAAATGTTACTCTCCTCTCTCCGGGCCTCGGCCTGCGTCACGGAGAAGCGCCCCACTTTCCTGTGGCCGCTCCCCTGGCCGGAGGGCACCGCCTTAGGGGGAGAGGCCTCAGGGGCCGGGGACACTGGGATGACCTGTGAGAGAAGGAGAGGCTTGGTTTTGATACCCCTGACTGTGTACCAGCAAGTGCAGGAACAGCTTTTCGGGGACTTTGAGAGTTGAAGTGGTGGGGTTACCTGAAAGCGGCCTTGGTGGGCGTGGCCTGGGTTCAGGGAGGAGTCGTCCTTCTCTTCCTTCACAGTCAGACTGGAGTCTCCATCTGACACAGAGACCGGGGGAGGAGGGGGGAGGAGCAGGGGGCGAGGAGGGGAGACCGTCGGGGAGCAGGGAGATGAGGACAACAGAGACAGACAGTCACGTGACCAGGGAGGGAGGAGAATAGAGACACGTGCAAACACAAAAAAAGACCAAAACACACCCACACACGCAGACAAACAGATGGACACACGTACAAGCACACACATGGATAGGGACACACAAACACCACAGACAGGGAAACGCAGTGTTAAAACATGAGGTCTCATCACTGGCACCCTTCTGATGTGTATGTGTGACTATGTATTGGTGGCCAACTGGAAACAGTGACAATTCAACAACAGGTTTTTTTTTCTCACAGCGAAACAATCGATGTACAAATATGATTGGGGCAAAACTTAAATGTTATGGGGTGTGGGAAAGAGCTGAAGATCACAAAATAAATATAAGCTGTAATAAACATCCACACTGTAGAGCAACGAACTTAAACAGAAAAAAGCATAGAATTGGGATGGGATGTCAGATGAATTGAGTTTACGTTGGTACGTCCCTCCAACCCTCCCTCACCCATCCAGTCTCTCTCGCTCGCTCTCAGACACACAACAACGTCCCCATCGCGCACCGGGTCACTGGCCACGGTGTCTGATCTATACGCACAGTGTGTATACGGATTAATTGCATCATCGGTGGTCACCGTGGAGACTGCACAGCTCGATGTGTGCGTCGCTGACCGTGTTGCACTCACAGCTGGGATGATATGTTGCCGTATACACACATGCATATGTGGAACACAGGCTGTGTGTTTCACACATATGGCTCTGTTACGATACATCCAGACATGCGTCTATAGCTGGAGCTAAACACAAATACTCAGACATGCAAGAAAAAAGACTGCAAAGGAAGGTGAGAAAGTTTGGCATTAGAGGACGACTGACCCACCAAGACAGGAAGGTGTCTGCTCTGTTAGAAGCTGCAGTCAATTAGGACAATCGTCATAATCTAGGATATCACGCACGCTGAAGGTTCATGGAGTTCTTTAGTCGCATCAGACTGATTCAGCACTAGGAGCAAATGTAAGGGATCCACAATGAACACAGTGTCTGTGTATCTTGTGGGGGAATTCATGTCAGAATGTAAGCAAATGTTCTGAGCCATGTTGGCTCGGTGTTGTGGCCTGGCGCGTTATATAACCGCCGCTGGTGCGTGTGACAACGCAGCCTTAAATTGCGTGGTCTGCGTGCGGCTCTCAGTGCCAGCGGGCAGGTGGCGAGGGGCGCTCTACGCTGCGGGGGCCGCACAACATCAAGGGCAGAGAGCCGGCTAGGAGGTGGTCTCCTGGGGGCGGGAGGGGGTGAGGGAGGAGGGCCAGAGAAGCCAGCACCATAGGAGATCTCACTTGGCTCATCTCTCTCTCTCCTCCCCCTTCTCTACACGCCACTGTTCTCCACCCCCGGGGGAGTAAACCCATGCCAACAAAGGTTACATTCCCAAATGAAACTTTGTAAAGCCATTCTGCAAAGAAATACAAATACAATAAGGAATGTATGTAGTGATGTCAGCAACAGCTTCACGACCACGATTACAGTACGACAGAAATACTACAAAGAAGTATGCACAGTACAACTACTAAGTAACAAAAGGATTTTGTTTGGCAATAACTGCCTGTCAGTTTTAACGAGATACATCACTATGTTACACGCTATAAACTAGATATTAGGGTTGTGTTTAATCCCGCCCACAACACCCCCATTCTCTCCCTCTTTCTCTCTCTCTTTCTCTCTCTCTTTCTCTCTCTCTTTCTCTCTCTCTTTCTCTCTCGTTAGCTAAGAAGACGCTACCTTGCTGGACTCGGGGCTTCTTGAACAAGCTGGCGGAGTGGCGCAGTTTGCAAGCCCAGCTTTTGAATTTGCGAGTCCAGGATTTCTTGCTAACAGGATTTCTGATACTAGGACATGTCAGGTTTAGGCCAAAATATCCACCTCCTGCATTGTGGTGCTGCTGCTGTTGATACGGTCCAGGCTGGAGAGGGATGAGTTGCTGTGTGGGGGGCCACGGGGCGTCTCCAGGGGTACTGGTGTCAGAGTGTGGGGGGGCAGCCTAGAGGGAAGGGGGGGGGACAGGGATCAGCGGTGAGTGTCCGTGGTGATGAGCAGGGAGGTGAGAGACTCAAGAGAGGAAAAAGAGAGATGCTGAAAGGTCACAGGTTTTCACTACAGGCAACAGTGGTATTAAAAAAAAGAGTTTTTTTAAAGATTGAAAAAAGATTTCGATCTAGCCATAAAACAATGTACATAAAGTACACAATGGAGCCATTCTAGTTGGACTGAGATTGGAAATGTACTTCTGGTACAAAAGCTGACCTCCTGTGTGGGGCTTACAAGCATGACTTACAAGCATGGCGTGTTCTCCGGGTACAGGTGGGCACTGGGACATGGCCGAGTCCCGATGGGGGGAGGCCAGGAGGGAGGCGGAGGGGGAGGTGGAAGAGGAGGGGAAGGACGGGGCAGGCTGCCTCTCCACTGGACCGGGCGCCGCGGAGTCCAGGGGCGCATCGGGCGCCTCCCTCGCCCCTCCTCTCCCCCTCTCCGGGTCGGGGGAGGTGGAGGAGGACCGGGAGGTGGTGGAGGAGGTGCTGGAGGTGGAGGAGTGAGGGGACGTGTCGGAGGAGGAGGGGGGCATGGGGAAGGTGGAGGGTGGGAGGGAGTGGGGCTCGGAGGACTCCTCCCCTCCCGCTGAGGTGGAGGCCACCGAGGTGGCGGCGGCAGCAGACGCTCCGGAAGCTCCGCCCACCGGCCCCGCCCCACTACCACTGTACTCCTGATACAACAGGTTCCTCAGCTTCTCGTCCAGAGTCTTAATGCGGTTGTCTACAAACTCGATTTTGGGTGGGCCCTCGCTGTCTGACTCGGCCACAGAGGAGGGCTGGGCTGGGGAAGGGGTCAGCGTGAGAGAGAGGGGGGGCAAGGAGGTGTCAGAGGCGCCCAGGGGCAGGGGGGGCAGGGAGGAGTCTGAGGAGGGGAGCGGAGGGGCAGAGAGGCTGCCTGTTTCCTCCGTCACACTGGCTTCTCCTGTGGACAGCTCCGACTCAGACTGTTGGAAAGAGGGCTGCTTCTGAAAAACTGTCTGCTGCTGCTGGGCCTGAGGAACCTGCTGGGCCTGAGACACCGGCTGGACCTGAGACACCTGCTGGGCCTGAGGCCCTGGCTGGGCCTGAGCCACCGGCTGGGTGGCCATCTCCACAGCCTTAGCCAGCTCCTGTTGTTGTGGTTGTGTTGGCTCTAGGGGGAGCTGCTGAGACAGTTTCTGTTGAGCCTGCAGCTGATGCATCAGGCCCATGTTCAGCTGCTGAGCTGACTGCTGCTGGACATACAGCTGACTGGCTGCCTGGGGCTGCTGCAGGGTTTGCTGCTGCAGGGTTTGCTGCTGTGGGGGCTGCTGCTGCAGGGTTTGCTGCTGTGGGGGCTGCGGCTGCACTGACTGATCCAGCTGCAGGGTTGCAGTAGCCAGAAATGATTGTTGTGGTTGCTGCTGTTGTTGTTGCTGCTCTTGTTTTTGTTGATGTGGTGGCTGTTGTTGTTGCTGTCTTTGGTGGTGTTGTTGCAGCTGTTGTTGCTGCTGCTGCTGCTGCTGTTGTTGCTGCTGTTGTTGCTGCTGTTGCTGTTGTTGTTGCTGCTGCTGTTGGTGTTGTTGTTGCAGCTGTTGTTGTTGTTGTTGCTGCTGTTGTTGCTGCTGTTGGTGTTGTTGCTGCTGCTGCTGTTGTTGCTGCTGCTGTAAAAGCATTTGCTGTTGCTGGAAGTGGAGTGTCTGTTGTAGGCCTAACTGCTGCTGGTGCCGCAGTTCAATATGTGACTGCTGTTGCTGTGGTGGTGACATGATAGGTTGTTGTGGTATTACAGGTTGTTGTGGTGGTGACATGATAGGTTGTTGTGGTATTACAGGTTGTTGTGGTGGTGACATGATAGGTTGTTGTGGTATAACTGTTTGTTGTGGTATTACAGGTTGTTGTGACATGACAGGTTGTTGTGACATGACTGGCTGTGGTATTACTGGTTGTTGTGGTATTACTGGTTGTTGTGGTATTACTGGTTGTTGTGGTATAACTGGTTGTTGTGATGGTAACTGGTGTACCTGTGGGCTGTACTGGGGTGCTTTTTGTTGAACAGATGTTTGTGGAGTCTGCCCAAGAGACTTTGGTGTGACTTCAGTCTGCGGCTGCAGAGACTGCAGCTTCTGCAGCTGCTCTGTTTGCTGAGCATGTGCCTCTGTATGTTGCTGCTGCTGCTGCAGCATCTGCAGATGTTGGAGTGACTGCTGCAGTGCTTGCTGCTGTAGCTGCATCTGCTCTTGGTACATTTGTTGGTTTTGCTGCTGTTCGAGAAGCTGCTGTTGTGGGGAAGGATGCAGCTGCACTGCCTGGAGCTGGTGTGTTGCAGGGAGCTGTCTCTGTTGCTGTGTCTGAGGCTGCTGTTCCAGCCCAGCATGGCTGACGGGAGGGGAGGTCACTGCCACAGCAACGGGCGGGGGAGAGGGAACAGAGGTGGAGGTGAAGGAGTGCTCTGCTCCAGAAACACACTGCCCCAGGGCAGCTCCACCTACACCCCCCTGACTCTGCCCCTGCCCTGCACCCTGACCCTGGATGGAACTACTAGTTCCAGTGGAGGTAAGAGTTTCAGTTAGACAAGTGGTGGCTTTGGGAACCATGCTAGCGGGGCCAGCCACCGTGGCAGGTGGGCTGGCTGTAGTAGTAGGCACGCGGGTGGGCAGGGAGGCGGCAGCGCTGGAGGTTTGGTCGAGGGGTTCCAAGGCCGGGGCGGCCGAGGCAGAGGGGACGGCGGAGGCTGCACTACAGAGAGTAGAGGCTGGGGCAGAGAGGCTGTCAGAGGCAGTCGTGTCAGGAGCAGGGGCAGCGGTGGCTGGGGCGGACATGGAGGAGGGGGCGGAGGCGGTGGAGACGGGAGGGGAGGAGGCGGACAGGGAGGGAGAGGGAGGCGAGGTGGACGTTCTGGTGAAGGACTCGGGCCTCTGGGATCCGTCCCCTTCTGCATCGGCCAGAGAGGGGGAGGGGGGGTTAGTGCATGTTATTGAGGCGTGGCATGTACCCCCTGAACAGGTTTCTGGAGGGGAAACAGGTTACCTCTCTCAGCGTCTGCGTTTGGTACCCTGGTGTCACCAGTGGGGGGCGGGGTGGAGGCTCCCTGGTTGGAGTGGGAGTCTCGGTGTCGGATGGTCTGGTTGATGAAGAAGCGCCAGCGTCCAACTGGGGACGACTGAGGAGCCGAGTCCACTGGAGGAGAGAGAGATGTGGAGAGGGAGAGATATGGAGAGAGAGATGTGGAGAGGGAGAGATATGGAGAGAGAGAGATGTGGAGAGGGAGAGATGTGGAGAGAGAGAGATGTGGAGAGGGAGAGATATGGAGAGAGAGAGATGTGGAGAGGGAGAGATATGGAGAGAGAGAGATGTGGAGAGGGAGAAATGTGGAGAGGGAGAGATGTGGAGAGGGAGAAATGTGGAGAGGGAGAAATGTGGAGAGGGAGAGATGTGGAGAGGGAGAGATATGGAGAGAGAGAGATGTGGAGAGAGAGAGATGTGGAGAAGGAGAGATATGGAGAGGGAGAGATATGGAGAGGGAGAGATATGGAGAGAGAGAGATGTGGAGAAGGAGAGATATTGAGAGAGAGATATGGAGAGGGAGAGATATGGAGAGGGAGAGATATGGAGAGAGAGAGATGTGGAGAAGGATATGGAGAGAGAGAGATATGGAGAGGGAGAGATATGGAGAGGGAGGGATTAACAGATAAATAGATAGATAAATAGAGAGAGAGAGCACGAGAGAGCAAGGGAGAGAGAGGGACAGAGAGTGCAAGAGAGAGAGGTACAAAGAGAGAGAGGGGGAGAGAGAGAGGGAGAGAGTGGGAGAGAGAGAGGGAGAGGGGGAGAGAGAGAGAGAGGGGGAGAAAGAACAGTGTAAAGTGGGAGGTAACACACCGTATCACGTCCATCTGTAAGAGTAAACGGATTACGGCAAATATGATCTGTTTTCCTTGTTTGAACCCTAACTAGATTAGAGATTAGAACAGGGATGACTCACTCGCTGAGCCTGACGGGGTGCTCACATGCAGCTGGTCCATGGAGCCGGTCTGGTAGGGAGACAGAACATACGTACAGCACGGTCACATACACGCAAAATTGCATTTCATGCGTGTAGGATCACATTACACCAAAGCCAATCAGCTGGGAGAAAGGCCAGACACGATGGGGCTGGACGCACAGACCTGCGAGTGCGTGTGGAGGATCTCCTGAGCTTTCTTCACGATGGCTCTCAGCTCCTCTACGAAGGTCTCCTTCTCCAACTCGAGGACAAAGTCCTCTTCCACCTGAGGGAGATATCATGGCTGATGAGGAAGGAGGGTGTGCAGGGGAGACCCGCAGCCCAGATTGGGACACCTGCCAGAAGAGTTACCATGTAATCTGCAATGTCTGCTGGAGAATCGCCCTCAATGTCGAATTTGAAGGTCACCATCTTGTTGCTGTGGGTCTCCAGCTGGCATTCCACCATGTTGTCTCCGGTGCTGGACACCTGTTTGGCCATAGAATGAGACACTTTCAACCTCAGCACTCTTCCAGATATAAGAGACTGATTCTGATTTTCAAACGAGAAAAATGCAAAGATTCACAGTTTCAATAGGGAGCACCTGGCAAACTTGAAGCATGCTCAGTTGAAAGTGTGAGCCTTTTTCCGGTCTCTGATAGGAGGACCTCCTCTGAGACTTGACTTTCCCATTGGCCAAAAGCTGAAGGGCTTCTTCACCATTAGCTGGGACCGAACTATGGGACAAGCAGGCAATACCCACGATGTTACAGTTATTATATCAGCGTGTCGATCTCGAAATGGGAAAACACAAAGTAGAGTGTTTCAAAACAAGCAGTTGCTACTATACCCAGACTCACCCAGATGACAGGTGTCTCTCTGTGCCAGACTGCTGTGGACTCTCCTGCACAGTCACAGTGAGAAGATCGGGAGAAGCAGACACGAACGTATAAATCAACGCAAAAACACAGGGGAGACAGAAACACCAAATCATTTGCCGTGCGACGAGTAAATGAAATCAAACTAAATGTAAACTAAGTGTTATAGGAACCGAGGGAAAGTAAAGGAGAACCCTTGATCATGTTAAATGAGTATTTGTGAGTTTAAACTATTTCATTAATGAATAAAGTACTTAATATCAAGTCTATACCAGTGACTCAAATGAGGCAAAACAACATGAAGGCTCTTAAACTAGTTTAACGCTTCCTCATCCAAAACAGAGTCAGAGTTCACATATTAGTCTCACAGAGTGAAACACTAATACATAAAACTGCCACTACTGCTAGTGTGTGCTGCTGTACCTGAGCAATGCCCAGCAGAGTAGGGTCACAGTCTTGCAGCGAGGTTGGGGGCAGCAAGGGGGCATTAGAGTCAAGCAGCTGGACAGAGGCGACAGGAAGAGGGGAGGCAGGGGCCACATCAGCCTGCCCAGGGAGGGACACAGGGCCCTCTGGAGGGAGGGGCTGTTCTGGGGCAGGAGCAGCAGGCTGGAGGTGTGGCAGGGAGGCGGGGTGGCGGGAGGTACGAGAGGGGTTCTGCGTGACCGCCTGGGGGGGGGCTGGCTGCTCAATACCCCCTGGGGTCTCGGTGCGCGTCTGTACGTGTGATTGTGTGCGTGCGCGCGCCTGTGTATGCATCTGAGGCTGTGAGGGGAGAGCGTGCTGGACCTGGGCCTGATGCTGGGGGGAAGGAGGTGGCCCAGCAACCACCTGGCTATACAGGGGCAGAACTCGATCCTGGCTCTGGGCAGCATTACTGAGGCCCGCTTGCTGCGGAGCCTGCGCCCCCATATGCAGCGGTGGGGCGTGGGGGGGGAGCTGAGGCTGATCCTGGGGAACGGGGGCCAGTTGGGGGGCCGGGGGCTGCTGGAGGGGAGGGGAGGACACAGACTGAGCAGAAAGCTGCTGTTTTTGTGCCGAGGAGACCTGTTGCAGCTGCTGCTGGTATTGCTCAATTGGTTGTAGAGGCGATGGCCCCAGTTGAGTTATAGGCTGGATTACCGCCTGGACAGCTGGGCTTCCGGCCGGCTGCTGGGCCTGCAACACGGGCTGCAGCTGGGGCTGGACAAACGCCTGGCTGCTTGAATGTTGGATGGATTGAGCAGAAGAGGTCAACGTTTTAGGGTCAATGGCTAAAGTAGGGGCAGCGGCCATGACAGTTCCAGGAGACAGGATGATTTGTTGACACTGAAGCTGGTGTTGCTGTTGCGCAACCTGCGGGATGTCCTGCTGTTGCTGCTGGACAGACGGCATAGCATGGTGCGTGGGATGAGGGCCGGGGACATACTGAATAGGTAAATGACTAGCAGCAGCCTGGACCTGCATTTGCGCCTGGATGTGGAGTTGAGCCTGAGCTAGGGTTTGTATTTGAGGTGGCACCGCTCCTGATATGGGGGCACTCTGTTGGACCGGAGCCTCGTGTTGAACTTGGCAGGATCCTGGAACTGCCGAAACTGGGAGCTGAGGATGTGTGTGGGCGTGGCCCTGCGGAGTAGCACTCTCCACAGCTTGGATCTGGCCCTGGGTTGGCTGCATCATTGTCTTTGTGGGCGTTTGGCCCAGCATGGGACCTGGAGTGGGACAACTAGCCTGCATAAGAGCCTGGGACGGGACAGGCTGAGGCTGGCTGTGGATTGATGCCACCACTTGTAGGGGCTTCTGGGCTTCGACCCCAGCCTGGGGTGGGGGCTGAGGCTGTATTGGGACGTGGCCCTGGCTCTGTGGGCGAGCTTCACCCTGGCTATTGGCCAGGACATGGGCTTGAATGTGAGCTGGCGTCTGCATGGGGATCTGTGGCTGGATGGAGACTGCACCCTGAGTCTGGGAGGCCATTTTAGCAAGAGCCTGAATCACTTCAGTGGTGGCTGGGACTACAATAGGGACCTGGGGCTCCGACACTGAACTACGGTGATGCTGCTGGGAAATGTAGGCTTGCTGTTGCTGTACCAGCGCAGCCTGGTGCTGTTCTATAACTTGCTGCTGCTGCAGAGGATTGGTGCGAGGTTGAAACACTGCAGCGTTCTGTTGTTGTTGTTGTTGTGGAGGAGGAATGCTTGACTGCTGCAACTCTGCCTGATGCTGCTGGAACAAAGCTTGCTGTTCACACTGTTGCTGAATAGACATGGTATCTTGTTTTTCCGTTTGTTGGAAATGAATAGTGGGTGTTTGTGGTGGTTGTGGTCCAGTGTCTTTCTGTGGAATCTGCTGCTGCTTTAATATCATTTGCTGATGCTGTTGTTGTAACAGCGCTTGCTGCTGAAGTTGTTGCTCCAACTGTTGCTGCAGCAGCGCCTGTTGTTGCTGTTCAATCTGCTGTTGGATTTGGACTTGCTGCTGTTGCTGCTGCTGCTGCTGCTGTTGATGCTGCAGGATTGCTTGCTGCTGAAGCTGCTGCTGTATCAGGGCTTGCTGTTCCAACAGTTGCTGTTGTTCAATCTGTTGTTGTGAGAGAGGCTGTTGTTGCTGTTGTTGTTGCTGTTGTTGTTGGAGGGCACTTTGCTGTTGCTGTCGTTGCTCAATTTGTTGCTGCAATTGGCTCTGTTGCTCCAGCTGTTGCTGCTGCAAAATCGCTTGCTGCTGTCGTTTTTCGTTCTGTTGCTGTAGCAGAAGCGCCTGCTGTTGCTCCATTTGCTGCAGGGCCAGTTGCGCCTGTTGCTGCTGCTGTAACAGCGCTTGTTGTTGCTGTTGCTCCTGTTGCTGTTGAAGCAGGATAGCTTGTTGCTGCTTCTGCTCCAGTATCTGCTGTTGCAAAAGCGCCTGCTGCTGTTCCAGTTGATGCTGCTGCAGCTGGGCCTGCTGTTGCTGTTGCAATAGCGCTTGTTGCTGCTGTTGTTCCAGCTGCTGTTGTATGTACACTTGCTGCTGTGGCTCCAGTAGTATGGCTTGCTGTTGATGCTGTTGCTGCTGTTCCAACTGCTGCTGCTGCTGTTGTTGATGCTGCTGTTGTTGTTGATGCTGCTGTTGTTGTTGATGCTGCTGTTGTTGTTGATGCTGCTGTTGTTGTTGATGCTGCTGCTGTTGCTGTAGTAACAATGCCTGTTGTTGTTGCTGCTGCTGCAAGAGCTGTTGCTGTATCAAGCTCTGGTCATGAGGATCCATTGGAGGTTGTGATGCGTAGCCCTGTGGCTGCTCCCCCGGCTGTTGCAAGGATCCAGCCTGCTGCGGCTGGACTACCGCTTGCTGTACGTTCACCTGCTGCAGCCCGCTCTGCTGCTGGAGGGCGGCCTGACACAGGTGGGACTGCTCTACCTGCTGCAGCCCGCTCTGCTGCTGGAGGGCGGCCTGACACAGGTGGGACTGCTCTACCTGCTGCAGTCCGCTCTGCTGCTGGAGGGCGGCCTGACACAGGTGGGACTGCTCTACCTGCTGCTGCGTCACCACCGCCTGTTGGAGCACAAGCGCTTGTTGATGCTGGAGCAAAGGGACATGGGCCTCCGTCTGCTGCTGCTGCGAGAGGCTCGAGGCCTGCTCCATCCCAAGCTGCTGTTGTTGCTGCTGCTGCTGTTGTTGTTGTTGCAGCTGTTGTTGCTGTTGTTGTTGCAGCTGTTGCTGTTGTTGTTGCAGCTGTTGTTGTTGTTGTTGCAGCTGTTGTTGCTGTTGTTGTTGCAGCTGTTGTTGTTGTTGCTGCAGCTGTTGCGGCTGTGGAACAACAGTCTGCTGAGGGATTGCAGAAGGTTGGTTCTGTAAGGTGGGTCCTGGCGAGAGGGCAACATCAGCAGGCTGCTGCACAGGGGTCCCACAGGCCTGGGACTGAGGCGGGGCGAGGGGGACCAGTGAGCCAGGATCACCTATGGAGATAGGTGCCCCAAGGACATTGGCAGGGGCTTGGGGGGACGCTGGGGGGATGTAGGACTGGGAGGGGACCATGGACGTGTGCGGGGTGGCTATCTGTGATCCATCTGGAATGTATGGCTGGGATGTGTGGATGGGATTTGATGATAATGTGGAGATTGAGAATTGGAGAGAGGGAGAAAATGTTTAGGTAGAAATAGGTAAGAGTAAGCAGGGGACATTAATAATAATCAACAAAGGACTGCAAACCTTTATTAGAAAGCATAATATAAAAGTACAGCAACTGGGAGAGGAAAATCGGTGTTTAAGTACAATTATTAATAGTCATTCCTCCCATTATTAGTTGATTCACAGTTATTAGCCAGTATCGAGCCAGTATCAAATCGTGTTTGAGTAGTGAACCATTTCCCCAGTAGAAGTGTAAAAGGATGATGGCGACGGCTGAGAATCTCACTCACCTGAGAGTACTGTGACGGCACACCTGGCGACACCTGCGTTGCCGTGGGAACGGGTTGACTGAATGCCTGTCCAGGTGCCCCGCTGCTTTGGCCAGTAGACATGACGGACACCCCACCGCTCTGACCAACAGGCACGTTGGAAACCCCCCCGCTCTGACCGATGGGGAGCATCTGGGGGTGAGTCAGGGTCCCTGTGCTGTGTATACCCTGGAAGGAAGACGACACAACGAATGAGCACAGGAGATCCAAAGATGAGGGGAAACACACACACAGACAGACACACACACACACACACAAACACACACATAGACACACACAGACACAGACACACACACACAGACACACACAGACACACACACACACAGGCCATGCTGACTTACAGAGGCAGCAGAAGACAGGCTGGATTGTGAGTGGGCGTACGACTCCCCTTGCTGATGGTACGCTTGGTTCTGACCGCTAGCGTAAGACTCACAGCTGACTGGGGCCAGACTCTCAGCTTCTGGGACAAAGGGAGGATATCAGGATCCAGTCAACAACACAGGTACTGAGCTCCCACTACAAAGAAGATCACTCCTACTGTCCATGCAACACTATTATTGTGTATTTCAATCACACTATATCTACAATGCAATAGTTTAACATGCAGTACAGCTACTTGTGCACCTACTATACAGCACAGTCAGCAGTCAGCCAGCGCAGTCATTTATCTAGAGCACAGCGAGGGCTGTGGAAATCTAGTTCAGTGCAGCGTGCAGGATCCTCTATAGTACCTGTCAGGGCGGCTACTGCTGCAGTCTCACTGAGGATCTGCTGCTGCTTCCTGACATGCTGCTCTGCTGCCGGCTGCTCCTCCGCCTCGCCCTGCCCTCCTCCCCCTGTCACGACGCCAGGCCCCACGGAGGAGGGGCAGGAGGGGTGGGAGCAGGTGTAGGAGGAGTGCGGCCGCTCGTCCACGGTGCCCTGGTGGTGCTGGAGGAGCTGCTGCTGGCGTCGCTCCCGAGACTTCTTGATGAGGGTGACCCGGTCGCGGATGGACTTGCCCACCACCTTGGCATCGCTCTCGTGGAAGAAGCCGGACTTCACCTGGGGTCACGGGAGGGAGGGAGAGACAGAGGGAGTGCGGGGAAAGGGAGAAAAATGGGCCAGTTAGTGTTGTAGAGCTTTGCCACGTCTTATGGTGAGGATAGATTCTAGGTCACAACCACCCAGCATTCACGAGTCGTATCCGTGCTTTGCCACAGCACCTTCTCCCCAAACGCCCGCAAGGTCTTCCCTCACCCTTCCTCCACCCTGCAACCCCCTAACAACCCCCCCTCCTCCTCACCATCTCCAGTGCCACCTCCTCCGCGCTGTCGTTCTCCAGGTCGTAGCTAAACTCGATGGCCTCATTGTCCTTGTGTTTGCCCTTCAGCTTCTTGGGCTCCTCCACCCAGATGCGCAGAGCCAGGCAGTCCTGGCCGCCCGTGTCCTCCTCCGCCAGCTCCACCCGCACCCCCGTGTCTTCCCCGAAGAAGGCGTGGGTCAGGAGGTCTCGGATAGACAGCCTGAGAGGGGCGGAACACACGGAAGACGTACATGTAGAATCCGCCATATTGCTCATGTTATTTATTAGATGCACAGGAAACTGCTGTAGCCACAAACCAGACTGGAAGGAAGCGTATGGGCTTGTGAAACCGGACAGCGTCAGCATGTCATTGTGACATAGAAGGATGAGAGAAGCCCTTTACCTCTGACTCTTGTTCTGGCGAATGCAGCCCTCGATGATCTCCTTGATCTCTGGGTCGTTGACTTTATCAAAGCTGGCTGGCTTGATGCCCTGCAGAGGGGAGACAGTGCGCCCATTCAGTCAGAGAACAGAGCACTTCTACCGAAGACGTTATTGTCATGGAGAAAGAGAGGCTGTTGTCAGGAGGGTCATTGTGAAGATGCAATCTGCTGCCTGAGGTCTTGTCTACGACGGCAGAGATGTTCGAATAGGGGACGATCATTTCCGGGGTGACTGTGGGAGGGGACGGACTCACGCTGGTGACTTTGCGGTAGATCTGGGCGGCGTTCTGGCACTCGGAGTAGGGGTACTCTGAGGTGGCCATCTCCAGCATGCACATGCCGAAGGCGTACACGTCCACAGACTCATCGTAGTGCTCCTCGTACATCTCAGGAGCCATGAACTCAGGAGTACCTGTCAGCACAGAGGAACATGTCAGTCCAGCACCCAGGACAGCAGCACAAGCTAGCCACACACATGGGGCCTTCTGGGCACCCAAACTCACAGTTCGATCGGTTCTTCACAAACCTTCCTTCATTTGCAACCAAGATGCTGTCTTTATTAGACTCCCCCTCCTTTGTCAATAACTGCAAATGTTGCTCTAGTTGTGGGTCTGACAAGAGTCTTTGAGTTCCTCACTTTGTTCTTATGGTCAAGCTATACAGGGTGGGACGTCAATCAAAGGTAAAGTGTGATGAGGGCCTGAATATACAGGCTGTATATATGTGCAGTGAGAGCAGCCTCTTTGGCTTACTTAATGGTCCACACTTTAAAAGAAAATCGATAGTCGGATGTGGGATGGCTTCTTGAAAAGTTAGACGTGTGTGTAGCATAGGCTGTAAATAATGAATAGCCTTGGAGTGTTCGAAGCATCAGGCCCAGAGTACCACTGGGTCCCCGAGGACCAGGATTGGACCCCTGACCTACAGAGACTCAACCTCTCAACCTCCTCTCAACCAGATATTTTGAGAAGAAACAAACGGATTTAGATGTTCAATGCCCGGAAAAGGAAAGGGAGTTAAACCCAGCCTCGTTCTGGAAGCGTTGATGCATTTGCTGAATGTGCATCCCTGCCCCCAGGGGTGCCACATGATTTATCAGACGATAGTGAAAGTAGGACGCACCTTTTACAGTCAAACTGAAAAACATTCCAAACATCATTCCAAAGTCTAGATAAAGTGACCAGACCAACAGCGGCCCAGCCTGTCACCGCCTCCTACCTATGACGCTCTTGGCGAAGGAGGTCCTCATGAGCGTGGCCAGGCCCAGGTCTCCGATCTTGACGGAGCCGGTGGGGCCTGTGATGAAGATGTTGTCGCACTTGAGGTCGCGGTGCACGATAGGGGGGGTGCGCGTATGCAGGAACTGCAGCCCCTTGAGGATCTGCCTGCACCAGCTTCTCAACACCTTGGGCTTCATCACCTTGAAGCGCTTCAGGTAGCTGATAAGGAGACCAGAGAGCGGCAAGGGTTCAGGATCCTCTTGGGTTCAAACTAGACGCACGTCTGGTGTGCGGTTGCGGCGGCTGTGTGTGTCTGTGTGTGTGTCTGTGTGTAGAACTGGGCTGTTGTTTGTTTGGTAGTGGAACATGTACTGTGACAGTCATAAGGTAATTATGTAAACCACATCCTGTTGAAGGACCAGCGATAAACCACATCTTGAGGAAGCTGTTCTATTTACTTAGAGAAGACATGTTGAAGAGAAATGACACACGGCTACTTCAGCCTCACCCCAGGAAACCAATCCTAGTGGAAAAAAGTGTATGAAGATGATTTCTCACAAACATCCATTCAGGTGCTTCCTCCAACGCAGAAAATCACATATGAACACAGTAAAGGATCGTACATAACCCTTCCCTGTGGTGCGACAGAGTGTGTCATAAACACTCGCGTTAGCTTTGAGTCAAAGAGAGCAAGGACTCATGGCCTAATCATCAAAACACTTTAGCAATGATTTGTGTGAATTAAGACAAGGGTTAATGAGTGGAGCATTGAATGAGTAGTAAACATGTGGGTTTAGTTTAAAAATGGGTTTGAATACCCTTTAATAGCTATGTGTATCATAGAGTTGGAACAGAACATATGTAAGTGATGTAAATCTATGGATAACTGTTAGGCTAAATGTGAGTGTAGCTGTGTGTTCATTCTGTGTGCATGTGTGTGTGCTCTGTCTATATTCTAACAGCGTGTATGTGTGTGTTCTGTCTGTGGGTGTATGTGTGTGTTCTGTCTGTGGGTGTATTTGTGTGTTCTGTATGTGCGTGTATATGTGTGTGTTCTGTCTGTGGGTGTATTTGTGTGTTCTGTATGTGCGTGTCTGTGTGTGTGTGTATGTGTATGTGTGTGTGTGTGTGTATGTGGGCCCACTGACGTTTTAAGAGTCCCTGAGGTCATAAGCTCAGTAACCAGGACGATGCACTTCTTGCCGCGGAGCACAGATTCCCACGAGTCGTAGAAGCGGACGATGTTGGGGTGCTGCAGGCCTTTCAACATCTCTGCCTCCTCCTTGAACCGCTGCTGCTCCGCCTTGGTCAGCTTGCGGTCCTGGAACACACACGCACGCACGCACACACACACACACACACACACACACACACACACACACACACACACACACACACACTGTACATTAGACTGAGAGGCTGCGTAGGCAAGCACAAACATCAGTATATCAATACCCATAGATCCTAATACACAACATAATGCATACTTTAGATAACATATTTGTTTGTTTATAGCTTTTCCCCCAGCATGTTTACTAACTCTTCCCCCACTGTCTCTGAAGCTCAACAGTCGTGGAGGAGAGTCTCCAGGAGTCAGTGCTGTCAGCTCCAGACACAACACCGTCTGTCTGAAGCACCGCCGGTCTGACACTGCGAGCCCTCCCGTCACCAAGCAACCATGCCAAGAACGCCTTGGGAACAGGGGCGCTACCGACCTGCCGCCACTAGGTGGGGTTGGCCGAAAGGGCTCGGCCCGCGTGGCAAGGCAACACCCTAGCCTGATTTCTGAAACGCATCTCTGCTGCATGTGTCAAGCTGCCCCACAGTGTGGATGCAGCAGACCCTCCTCCACCCTCTCTCCATCCCACAGGAGGGATGCAGCACACCCTCCGCGCTCTTTCCATCCCACAGTACGGATGCAGCAGACCCTCCTCCGCCCTCTCTCTCCATCCCACAGTACAGATGCAGCACACCCTCCACCCTCTCTCCATCCCACAGTACAGATGCAGCACACCCTCCTCCACCCTCTCTCCATCCCACAGTACGGATGCAGCAGACCCTCCACCCTCTCTCTCCATCCCACAGTATGGATGCAGCAGACCCTCCACCCTCTCTCCATCCCACAGGAGGGATCTCGCGCAGGGCACTGACTGCTAGGCCCTCTGTCAGCTGCTGGCTCACTGACACGAACGCTCGAATCAGAAAATGCAGGAGGGTTCAGTGAGGGTTCAGGTTGGTGCGGATATTTCCTGTACCAAATGAGGATCTAGCCTAGTTCTTGTTTGTTAGGTTAAAGTATATATATATATATACATACATACATATTTTTTCTTTAACCTAAATTCTCAGGATGTTTTCATTGTGTGTGATGAAGGTACCTCTGTACTCACTGGCCCTCCTCATCCTTAAAGTTGACCGTTAACAGAACCACAGTTGTTTGTACAACTTCTTGATTTTCAATCTTTTTCATTGCTAGCAAACCAGTAGGAAGGAAAGACTTGGGTCAAATGACCAGTCAGTGTAGAAGGCGATCATGAGCACAAATAATGCATCCTGCTTGTCTGGTGACGTGACGTGACCTTTATCGACCTGTTCAAGGCAGTGTTCTAGTAGGGACTCCAGAAGGGTTAGGGTTAACAGCCCCTGACACAAGAACACGCCAAAGCTTGCATGCTGTACAAGCTGGGGCGCTGCCAGTATCATCCTCTCAGTCTGAGCGCTACTTTCAAAAGTGGAGGAATGATTTAGTACCTAGTAAGAAGAGCTGCCAGTTCCAACACGACATTACTGAAGAATCTGCCACAGGCAGATCCACCAAAATAGCCGTGGTCATATTTGCGGGTTCGGCGAACGCTTCCGTCCACTTGGATCTCTGTGTTTATCTCAAGATAGTGGAGAAAGGCCAACTGCAGACCTGTCGCTGTCAATTGTCACATTTCTTCACTTAATGCGGTTTTTCCCTTGTTAAAATATACCTCCTCCTCCTCCCTCCCTCCCTCCCCCCTTTCTCCTTCCTCCCTCCTTGTTCTGTGCTCTGTTTCCATCCCTTGTGAACAGATATCCTTTTCTGGAAGTATTGGTTGAGGCCAAAGCCCCCCCTCCTCCTCCCTGCTCTTTTAAATCCCCCCCTCCCTCCCTCCCTCCCTCCCTCCCTCCCTCCCCACACACACACACACACCCTCCTTTCTTCCTCAAAACTGGAACTGGGCATCCACAGCAGGACAGCCTCGTTGTTACAGCTAAAAATAATCTCATCTACCCGGGATTGCCCCTGCTATTCTGTCTGACTGGATCAGAGTGTGTGGGAGATGTGTGTGTGTGTCTCTGGTTCTCAAAGGCACTGTATCAGACGGTTCATATTCCACTCCTGTCTGCGTCTCTACAGTCAGATGTGCCCCTTTTCCCGTGTGTGTGTATTGTGTGTGTGTGTGTGTTGGTGGCTGTCCGGCTGCCTTTGCCAGTGTGCATCCATGTCCCCAGGTGGAGCATCACTTTGATGGTCTGTCTGCCAGGCCGTCCATGTCTGCTGCACTGCCTGCTCTGCCTCCCTGATCTCCCTGCAGCTAGTTCTGCCCCCAGCTCTGCTCATGCTGTCTCTACTCTGTGGGGTCAACTGAAACTAACAGGGTCAGCAGAGGTCACAGGGGTCAATGACAGGAATTATTGGTCCGTGTCCCAAACAAGCCCTCATACATGGAAAGCAGGGCAGAACCCTTAAAAATCTCAGTCTCTCTCTCTGTCTCTCTCTCTCTCTGTCTCTCTCTCTCTGTCTCTCTCTCTGTCTCTCTCTCTGTCTCTCTCTCTGTCTCTCTCTCTGTCTTTCTCTCTGTCTCTCTCTCTGTCTCTCTCTCTGTCTCTCTCTCTCTCTCTCTCTCTCTCTCTCTCCACACACGCATACACATGTCTCTCTAAGTCTCTCACACACACATCTGTTCCTCACAATAATGATTGATGGGCTGCGTGCTGCATATTGAAAATGTTGCAATCCTCTATTCGGTCTCTATCCTGCCTCATATTATGCAACAGAATAATCTATCTTCAGGACTGAAGAGGAAGTGACATCACACAAGCAGTCAAATGCTTGATATTACGTGAGCTGGAATAAGAGAAACAGTCAGATTGTAACCCATGTTCACTATCCCCCTGAGTCACAGCAGAATATGACTGAAAAGCCTTTTCTACTGCCGATGGCTTGGATATGTGCAACAGCGCCAATGACTGTCTCCGATTCACCTCGTCCCAAACGAAATGTGCAACTACGCCACTTTTTCCCTCGACTCCTTCATCTTGGGCTTTGTGGAAGCACAGCGCTAAGAGCTAAGACAAGGCCGTCCCAAAAGATGCAAACAATGGAGAGAAACGTGAGCCGGCCGCATGGCGCTGAGGGAGCTGTGCAGAAACAAAGAGGCTGAAACTGGAGAGTGGAAGAGGGGGGCAGGGGGGCACGGGGGGCACGGGGGGGCTGGAGGCTATGAATGAAGTCTATTGTGCCAACTGGTGGGTGTCTTTGGCCCTGCTCGAGTCTCCGTGCATCCGTCAGTCACATGTAGGACGCATGTAGCTCCTCCAGTCTTCTGATACAAATCTCTGCCATTCTCTGCTGAGAGTGAGTTTCCATGTCAAGACATTAATCTACAAACCTTAACTCCCCCCCCACCACCTCTCCCCTCAGCGATTTAAACCTGTTAATAACTGCGGATGTAGTTGTTCCGCGTTGCTTGGGTTGTAACACTGCTATATCAGGCACAGCTCCGCCACAAACACCTTCCCGTTTGGCACTGAACGATAACGTGCTTGGCGAGAAACCATCCGAAATGAAGGGAACACCTACAGATCCTCCTTGTGCTTCGATTCCCTCAGCAGACGCTTAGATCAGAGAGCAGGTCTCGTTCCTGGTAGCGGCAAACAAACTAAGCACTTGAACCCGTGTGACCCCTCGCAAAGTCTGCGAGGCTGCTTTTGGTTGGCACACCTCAGGAGGCTGGCGGGTTAAGCAGCTCGGCTGGTAAAGCTGCGGCAACCAGGAGGGGGGCTGTGGCGTTACACTCCCCCCCCCCTTCCGGACCGCTGAGAGGCAGGAGCGCAAACACACACACACACGTGACTGTGTCACAACCTGTTGGATGACAGCACGGTTCAGCCAGGAGGTGGACAGGCTTAGCCCGACAGGCACACCTGGAGAGGGTGGCCTTTGTGCTCCCTAGGAGGGAGGGAGGGAGGGAGAGGGAGAGGGAGAGAGGGAGAGAGGGAGAGAGAGAGAGGGAGAGAGAGAGAGAGAGAGAGAGAGAGAGAGAGAGAGATAGGAAGAACACACTGTGTTGACAGCGGCGACCGTGGGCCCACTTGCATGACCCCACTTCTGATGGCGTGGCGAGCGTGAAGTGTGGCAAGCTACAGCCGGCAATTGAGCGGGCATTTGCTGTGGACGACCACGAGGCGGCTGGTCGTTGGGATAAGATTACAGTAATCTATGGGAGCTCAGACTAACGAGATGGGCTGCTGGAAAAGGGCAGATCTCACCCGGATTATCACCCGGGCTACTGGGCCAAGTTCAATGAGCAACCAGTTAGGATCTCTGACAGACCTGGGCTCTGTCTACTGTAACTACACAGGCCTGGAGACTGTCTACTGTAACTACACAGGCCTGGAGACTGTCTACTGTAACTACACAGGCCTAGAGTCTGACTACTGTAACTACACAGACCTGGAGTCTGACTACTGTCACTACACAGGCCTGGAGTCTGACTACTGTCACTACACAGACCTGGAGTCTGACTACTGTAACTACACAGACCTGAAGACTGTCTACTGTAACTACACAGGCCTAGAGTCTGACAACTGTAACTACACAGACCTGAAGACTGTCTACTGTAACTACACAGACCTGAAGACTGTCTACTGTAACTACACAGGCCTAGAGTCTGACTACTGTAACTACACAGACCTGGAGTCTGACTACTGTAACTACACAGGCCTAGAGTCTGACTACTGTAACTACAAAGGCCTGGATCTGTCTACTGTAACTACATTGTCTACTGTGACTACACCACAATCGAGAAACTACCAGGAGATCCCCAGATGATAAATAACGTATGCTGATGGTTCCAGAATGATCATGCTCCTCACATCACCTCCCTCCAGTCTACTGCCAGACCTTCAGTCTACTGCCAGACCTCATGTCTACTGCCAGACCTCCTGTCTACTGCCAGACCTCCCATTTACTGACAGACCTCCAGTCTACTGCCAGACCTCCAGTCTACTGCCAGACCTTCCATCTACTGACAGACCTTCAGTCTACTGACAGTCGTCAAGTCTACTTGCAGATCTCCAGAGTACTGCCAGACCTCCAGACTACTGCCAGACCTCCAGACTACTGACAGACCTCCAGTCTACTGCCAGATCTCCAGACTATTGCCAGACCTCCAGACTACTGACAGACCTCCAGTCTACTGACAGACCTCCAGTCTACTGATAGGCAGAGAGGCTTCAGAACACCTGGGTGTGAGAAGATCTCACCATACTTGACAATGCTTTGTTAACCTCTGAACTATCTAGGCCGAGTTGTATTCCAGTTGAGGACAAAAGGCATTTGGATGTCTAGACGGGAAGAGACGTTAGATCAACATTTATAGATGCGTCTGTAAATCCTTAGGCCTCATCTTAATCCCAATCTTAATGAATTTTCGAACAAACAGATAAAAAGAAAAAGGAATACATTCATTCTCGATAAATCCCAAACCGAAAATAGAATATTCTGACTGAGGATACAGGAGTGAAAAGGCTCAACTCAAATGATTCCCTTTAGGCTCATTTCTGTCGCTCCAGTGAGGATCAACGACAGGCTACGCAAACGATGCGATCGTCACTGTTAAGCAGCGGTGCCTTAAGGTGACAGTCTAAATGACAGGGCTGTGCTAGGGCGTACGTGGCCTCTGGGTCTCTCATGGTGACCATCGGGTCTGCTCAATCTGGGCCGATTGATCCTCCTCTCCATCCAGGGGTCTATTCCAGTTCCACTAGCCCTGATTAGACTCTCTAATCGATACTGGATGCTCCACTCCGCACCCTGCTTGTTCTGTTCTTGCTGCCCTTCCTGTTCCAAGTGAATCAGACCCAACTGATCCCACTGGGCAACAGACAAAAGCATAATCCAAGCTAGGTCAGTTTATGGCTGCTACAATGTCTGACCTGGGACGCCTTGTGAATGGTGGGATCATGACGTCAGGCTGTAATCCCCCTTATGTTCTTGACTGCCTCCTGCCTTTGGGGGGTGGAAATGCTGTTTGTGGACACACTGTACCCAAATTACACCACGAAAAACTTGGAATTGTGTGTACGTATATGAGTCACTTTGTGTGTGTGTATGTGTATGTGTGTGTGTAAGGGTCTCCTAAACCTCTGTGTTTGTAGGCAGCTGCCTCAGCCTCTGTAAACACTGACCCTGAGAGAGCCCTCTCCCTCCCTGGGCTTCTAGGAAGAAACTATTAAATCACTGCATCCATCAGCTTGTGTCCTGGCAACCTGAGCTGCTGCGGTTAAGCAGCACTAAATGCCATTCCACCGGCCCAAACTGGAACTTCTGATGTCTTCATCATGGGCAGGTTAGTTCTACTACAATACCCATTATCTCTATTCAGCCAGGCTGCCAGTTCCCCCCCATCCACCCTGCTGGACTGCGCCCCCCCACCAGTCCCTCCCCCTACCCAGTCC
This sequence comes from Plecoglossus altivelis, assembly GCA_036571765.1. Classification (NCBI taxonomy): domain Eukaryota; kingdom Metazoa; phylum Chordata; class Actinopteri; order Osmeriformes; family Plecoglossidae; genus Plecoglossus; species Plecoglossus altivelis. Next base: position 16,220,952 of record BROE01000021.1, on the reverse strand, counting down.
CCTCCCCTCCCTGCTGGACTGCGCCCCCCCACCAGTCCCTCCCCCCACCCAGTTCCCCCCCACCCTCCCTGCTGGACTGCCCCTCCCACCAGTCCCTCCCCCCACAGAGTCCCCTCCCCTCCCTGCTGGACTGCGCCCCCCACCAGTCACTCCCCCCCCAGCCCCCCCCCTCCCTGCTGAGACTGCCCCCCCACCAGTCCCTCCCCCCACCCACCCACCCCCCCCTCCCTGCTGGACTGCGAAGGCCAGTCTGGAAGGACAGGGTTGAACCAGTCAGGATTCTGCCGCCTGAGTTGTGCTGTCTGTGCAGGGTTTTTGTTCCAGCCTGACAGGCACCCACTGTAATTAACTCCCTGGATCACTGTGTATACTCACCCCCACGGACAAAGGGGAGAGGCAGGGGGGAGAGAGAGTGGGGGGAGAGGGGGGGGAGAGAAGGGAGTGTGAGAGTGTGTGAGAAAGGAAAAGCTGTACAGTGACATCCAGATGCACACACGCACTTCCTCGCACAACACACACAAGCAAATGTCTCAGGGTAATGAATGTGGTTAATCACAGCAGCAAGGCGAGGGATATATGGCTTTGGCCTTTCACCATGTGGATTCACATATGAAGCCTCTGGTGGGGAGGGCTGGTGGCCACATTGGAAGCCTCTTTCCCTCTTCTTCAAGCTCCATTAGAAGGGCTGAGTCCACTCCTGGGGAGGCCTGAGTGTGCCTCCTGGCCTGGTGCTAAATGAGAGCGTGTGTTTAGATGTGTTAGGGGAAGGTGCTTCATTTTAATACTTGGGACTTTCAAAAGTCCCTTTGTTTTGCAAATGCAAACTGATGCAAATGATGGCTACCATGATACCATGTTGGAAATGGTCCAAATGTCATAAGGTGCGTCTAAACAAATAAAGATACCTACGTAAAAACAGGATCCTATGTGATCTGGGATCCTGTGTGACAACTCCTCTTTTCTCTGTTGTTGTCACACCACATGACTCTGTGCAGGGGGGGGGGGCAAACATTTGTGGCTCAGCTCTATTTATGTTGCGCTGAAGTTAGAGTCTGGAAAACTATTACACAGAGGCACATTCCAAACATTTGTTCCAGCCACACCTGCGTCCACCTTGTCAACTGATGCTGACTGCAATTATAAATCTCTTTCATTATCATTTGTGTACGTCATTATCAATCAATGCCAACACAGTCGTTATGCCCAACCCTTGTTACATCTGGTTCAGATACTTAGATGTGGCACAGAAGCCATTTTCCACTTGGTGAAGTGAATTATAACTGACTGTTTGGCCGTGTAGAAGAGCCACTAAATCAATCTCAATGTGTGTGCCTGAGTGCATGTAACTGGGGTTGTGAGCGGGTGAGAGTGCGTTTATGTATGTGTGTGTAAAGTTAGCAGCGGCCACACAGCCACTCTGGGAGCAATGCCATGGTAATCCCCTGTTTGCCTCCTCATTCTCTCCCTTTTACTCTCTCACCCTCCCTCCCTGTGTCTCTCATCCTCCCTCCCTGTGTCTCACCCTCCCTCCCTGTCTCTCACCCTTCCTCCTTGTGTCTCTCACCCTCCCTCCGTCTCTCACCCTCCCTCCCTGTGTCTCTCACCCTTCCTCCCTGTCTCTCACCCTAACTCCCTGTGTCTCTCACCCTCCCTCTATGTCTCTCACCCTCCCTTCCTGTCTCTCACCCTTCCTCCCTGTGTCTCTCACCCTCCCTCCCTGTCTCTCCCTGTCACCCTCCCTGTCAACCTCCCTGTCTCTCACCCTCTCATCCAGTCTCTCGATTCCTCTCTGCCTGTCTGCCTGCCCCTCCCTCTCTCTCTCTCTCTCTCCCTCCCTCCCTCCCTTCCTTCCTCCCTCCCTCCCTCCCTCCCTCCCCTGATGTCACACCATCTCCCTGCCTCCCCCTTCAGCAGCATGATACACAGTCTTATGGACCAGTGCCAGCAGGGCCAGTCTACAAGCACTCTGCAGCAAGAACCTGCAAAACATGACCTGGAATCCTGTTTGTTTATTCCTGGTATCCACTCACAGCAAGATCTGTGCCCTTTGATTCTATTGGTCAAATGCAGAAGTGAGCCCCTGTCCCACATGTATGGGAACCATGTCAACAAACGTGGAGTCAGTGTTTAGTTTAAGGGAAGATGAGCAAGGCTGTGCTTGTCCCACACGTCCAACCTATCACATGGCTGTGGGAGGCGCTGGTGAAAACGGCAGAGCGAGAGACTTGACATCTTTGAGACCCGTCTGTCGAACAATAAACAGGTTTCTTTTACTGCCTGGCAAAAGGAAGGAATGATCTTGTAAAAGCTCTCTTCTTTCCATTTGGTGGCTGGGTCGCTCTGTCTGTCTGTCGTGGGGGTGCTGGCTGAAGCTGCAGGCTTAGCTGATGATATAAAGCAGAGCCAGGAGTGTGTGTGTGTGTGTGTGTGTGTGTGTGTGTGTGTGTGTGTGTGTGTGTGTGTGTGTGTCTGTGACTTAGTGGCTGGGGTAAGATGGAGAAAGGTGAGGGCTGGTCATTAGTCTGGCTAACATGAGGATTACCCTTGGCTGTTGTGGTCGTTAGCCTCCAGACCTCTAACCCTAACAGGCTAGCCTGATGCTAGACAGGCTAGCCTGTTAGCGTTAGCACACAATGCTAGCAAAGAAATCTGCAAGCCATTCTCTCTCTCTCGATCTGAGAGACTCATTCATTGTAATAATCTCCCACACATTGAGCCTGACTTTGTTGAACAATGTTGCCTATTGGTTTTACAGTCTCATGAATCACGGCCTGTTTGTAAAAGAAGACCACATTCAGGCCCTGCCATTTCTCCCTCCACATTGGTATTTGATTGTCTCTTTAAAGCATAGTGGGTTGCCATTGTCAAACACCCTCTTTATGCTGAGTGAGATTCTATGAGACTCAGTAGGTTGTGTAGGTGGCTGGTAACACCAACAGTAATAGATTTAGCCTCACGTCATTGTATAGTCTAGAATGGCCAATTGTTTACATTGGACTCTTTTTCATGTTCTTTTGGTTTCCTTTCTTCGGTCTTGCTTTTGACAGCCGACGTTCAACACACCTTATCTGATCAACCAATCGCTGCGTTAGCCTGATTGAGGGCTGATGGGATACCTGATTGATGGCGCTGGGTCTGACTAAGCTGTTCATGGCAAGAGCCATTTTGTAGCCACCCGAGTTGAGCCCTTGCCATGAGGCTGGCTGCCACAAGCAAAGCTGCAAGTGTTAAGCCTCACCAGCTGACTCCAGCCGCGACATGTCCTGCAAATATTACTCAACATGACTATAATCAGTTCTTGGAAACAGAAATGGTGGGCCGGCCACATTGCTGACCACATTCCAGTAAACAAAGGCAATAAGTGAAAGTAAAAATTAGTAGGACACGTGTTGCTAGACACCTTAAGTTGTTGCCAGCTTGGAACCTCTGAATTTGGAACTAAATAAGCCATGACCTGTTTGTGTCACACAGCCCTCTTGCTTCTCCTGTAGCTCCGTGTTCCAGCGTTTCAGCCTGAATGCATCAACAACAAGCATCAACAAGTGTCTCTACTCTTCTTTTCACTCTGCCAGCCTTCATCAGGCTGCAACCTCAACATGAAAAGCAGGTAGACAACATAACGATTCTGTCCCAAGGAGACAGGGAGAGACTAATTCAATAGAGGCTAAACATATATCCTCCAATAAGGTTAAGGCAGACGGTTATATGTTCACCGCAGGGTAATGTTGAACTTTCTCCTCCCCTTCATCTGTGTGATGTGATATTTAGGCCTAAACCGGTTCCAGAAGGTCACAGTAGGTTATTTAGTGACAAGATCATTTTGATTGAGTCCTAGAGTCAAGCAGATCTCCTCACCTGAAGTTCACACCAGGCCACCTCCACCCAGGTCTCGGTGTCCAGGCCTTTGTAAACGGTCTTAAAGGCTCCCCTGCCCAGCTCAATGTCAAACTTGAGGAAGCGCCCGCCAGGGGAGGTGGCTACAGCCTTCATCTCAGCCTCCTCCTCCAGCTCTCGGTCCCTCTCCTTCCCCTGCTGCGGGGTGGAGGATGAGGACACCTCCTTGCCGGGCTCCTGGGAGGAGCTGGCGTCGTGTCCGAGGACGGCCGAGGCAGAGGTGCTGCCCTGCAGCTGGGCGCCGCTGGCGAACACCGAGTCTGTGGAGCACAGCTCGAGGCGAGGGGCTGCGACGGCCTCCTCCGCCTCATCCTCCTCCTCGCAGATCTCCACGCTCTTCCTGAAGAAGCGCTTCTCTCGCCTTAGCCTCGGGCCGTGGGCCGCAGGGGACGAGGGCGTGGAGAGGGACAGCGGTCGTGCCGCCGTCTCCTCTTCCCGTGTGCTGCCCTGGCCCTCTCCTCCTCCTCCGCCGCCTCCTCCTCCTCCAGCCCTGGGCCCCACTCCCTGGGCAATCCTCTCCTGGGTCTGAGAGGAGGGGAAGTCAGAGGGGGTGCTGCGCGTCCTCTCCCTCTCCCGTCCGGCCCTGCCCTCCGACTCCGTCTCCTCCTCCCTCGCTCCATCGGGCTTGTCCGAGGAGTCCTCGGTACCCGTGGGCTCTCCAGGGTCAGTCGCCATCGGGGATGTGCGCTCCCGCTTCTCCGGCCCCCCCTCCTCCTCCTCCTCCTCCAACCCCCTGGTTCTCTGTCAGTCCCCGTCTCTCTCGCCTTCTGTGTTCACCCTCCTACCCCTTGTAGTCTATGGGACTTTGCTCTTCCAGTGCTGCCGGTGAATCGGGATCCGTCCCTCACCAAAGTGGACTCTCTCTCCTGTCTCTCTTAACCTCGGTTGGTTAACTGGGGCATGAGATGACAAGCCGAGAGCTTTCCTCTAGCCAGATCTAGTTCTCTGTACAGAGCATCCTGCTCCCCGTGGTCTGCATGCATCTTCCCCACCCAGCCCGGGCGGTGAACTCAGTCCCCGATGGGAGAAACTCCTCCCCTCATCTGACCCAGGCACAACGCTCTGGCTCAGAGGAGGGTCCTCCAAGGTTTGCTATGAAAAGTTCCCCAAGGTCCTGTCCTGAAAGCACAACGTGTTCACGATCCTCAGGTAAATCCTGCAAAGAAAGGACAACACGTCAATGAGGGCACGAGGAAAACGATTCAACACATGGCAGCCCAGCAGGACAGCTCGATCTCTGCGGGGGAGAACATCAAGGAAATCCTTGACATAAATAAGAGTTTCTAAACTGGTTTGTGGTTGAGCAGCACTGTCTGCTGGCAGGGGACAAGGGGGGGACTGACTCCCGGACACACATTAGCAACATCCACTGAACTGGCAGATTCTCACAGAGCTCACAGACATTTCCCAAGTGGCTAATTACTCAAAAGTGTTTATGCTGTTCTACATATTAGCTGAATTGGTATTCCTGCAGAGCGCGTGGTCCATGGTAAATGACTCAATTCCATCGTAATAATGTAAACTTCTGGATCATATGCAACTATCTGCCAAGGATACTGATTCAAGTCCATCCCTCCCTCTCCCCCCTCCCCCCCTTTGGTTAACTGGGAAGACTACCTTCATTAGATCCTGAAATATCTCCACAGTTGCCCTTTTTCCATTGTTTGTGGGCAAATGTCAGCTGTAAGGGGATTAATTGGCTTGTGTTGGTTGGTCTTGGGTGGCAGGCACGACAGTCACCATGTATGGTGAGCCCTGAGAGCATGTCCTCCAATGCTGGAGGCAAAGCTCCTGTTAAACCGCCTAGTAAACTCCAAAACACAAGCTTCATCTTGATCATGGGCGCCCTGTGCTGCACATGCAGCCTTCTAGGTTTCAACTTCAGAGCTCCGTCATAGAAAGAGAGAGCAATGCTGGGGTTTTGTTTAGCAGAGTCTTGCAACTTCAGCTCCGGTGGTCAAAGGGTCCATTAGGCAAAAAGGAGCTGTCATTTGGAGTACTAGGTTCTGATGATGAATTATGAATGGGCCAGTACACTTCATCATGACTCATTGATGAGCTGGGAGAAATATGACTACACAGAACGCTGGCGATCTGGGAGGGCTGAACACTATGCAATCATCCATTATTACCTGCAGACCATCACAATGATGAGGATGTGCTGTATTCACCATCGATCTGTAAACACTGCGATCTGGTCGTCTTCTATTAAGACTGGACTAGCTGAGGGAATTTCAGTAGGCCCCCGCATGATAGTAGCAGAACAGCTGTTTAACAGGTAATGGAACTGGCTCTCCACTAACACACACACACACACACACACATGCAAGGTGTGCACCCTTACAACTCCCTAAAGGTGAGATAGCAATATACACCTGCTTTATAGTAAGTCAACCTCAATGTGTGTGTGTGTGTGTACTTCCCCTCTGGTGATGTCTCCATATTAGCCTCTCTGTCCCTCTCCATCTGGGTGTCCCTAGGTGTCAGGTCTTCCCCCAGACAGCCAATAGCTGACAAGCCTGTTTACTGCCCCGACCGCTCAACACCAGATGCTCGATTCAATCGCTGCTTATTGAATGGTTTGACTGGCAGCCAGGAAGCTGGAGAGGATGCTGGCTGACTTATACGATCCACTTGGTCATGTTGCCTAAAGGTGTGAGCCACAACACAGAGGAGACCAAGCGAGACGCTCTATTGTGCTGCTGGGATACTCTAAGATACCTCATATTGATATAGTATCATGCTAGCAATTGATACCGTACACTTGAACCTCTCAGAACACACAGGAAACAGTTTACCTCCACTTCCTCATTTTCTAGTCACACCTGACTGCATGGGTTTAAAAGGTTCCCTAACAGAGCAAATGCATTGTCATTTTCAGTAACTTGATTAATGAATAAATATTGGATTCATATTTTTTCTATGTACCATTTTTTTTGTTGGTTGTCTTAGAAAACTTGAGAATAAATCTTATTTAGCAGTATACTTGACCGAGATCTATGAACTCTGTTTCTACAGCAACCAAGTAATCTGGAACTGCCACTGGATGTTTCTCTTCTTTGTTGAGAGGATGGCTTCCATCAGTGTGCTGTGAACATAATGGACTTCATGAGGGGGCGCGAAGTCATCATGACATCGCTCATGTCATTGCGTTGGCCCTTCCTACCAACAACTGCTAAAAATGAAACCGGTGAGAACGACGGGGTAGAAACAGAAGCTCTATGCACCCATTATCTCCATTAAAATGCCATCATTAGCCTTGAAGTCAAGCGTGTCCTTTCTCAATTGAACTGAAGGGATTCCAAGCTGCGATGCCAATAGCTGTCAGTCAAATGACAGAGACAATAAGTTCAAGGTGGGACACATGAGTGCTTCTGATAGGGAGGGACTCCAGAAGAAATAATAAGAGCTCATGTCCAATGCAGACTTCCTGTTGAGCTGCATTCCAAACCCATGAACGTATGTTGGAACCATCAGTAAAGGCTATAATGCATGACAGTCTTAAGCAATATATTACTCCCATTATTGTAGACTGATTGCTTTTCATTTTTCCTAATGACAATGTACACAGAGGCTCCACAGAAATAATCCAACGTTACCAATTATGACCAAAAGAATGTACAGGACTCAAACCAATGAATCCTTGTTGAACGGTACTCGATATCGGTCTCAATGAATATTATGATCGAACTTCAGAGAGGAACTTACATTTGCCTAGTGGCCCACTGAGGGGACAAACAGTACTAGGAGGCAGGAAAGGTGACAGCGGATGGGAAGTCAGGGGACAAGAGGGAAAAACAACAGGCGATAAAGAGGGGGAAGTTCTCCTTTAAACAAGAGCTTATGTGCCAGTGTCCCCAGGGCAAGGAGTTCCCATGAAAGCCACATACCGGACAGAGTTATCACAGTACATCAAACACATTCAGTCAGATCTCTCTTTCTCTCACTCACACACACACACATTTTCTCACTCTATCTTGCTTTCAAACACACACAGGGACAATTCCAAACACACGCTCTCACAGGATCATGCATGGACACCTGTATACACACACACACACAAACATGCACGCACAAAATGTTTGTCCCTTTACAAAAAAAGACTGTCTGTCATCAAAGAGAATTTCCTGACAAAAGCACAAATGGCCATCTGTGTGCGTACACCACGGTGGTCGGAAGTGAATCAGTACTGAACAATCCGGGAAGCAGCAGTGAGGTTGATATCCACCAATCATGTCACATCCTATCATGTCTTATCACAGGTCTGCGTTCTCCCTTGACATTCTGGAACTGTCTGTACTGGGAGGTGATGGAGAGGAACAGCAGAGACATGCTGAAGTCTGCCTGCCCTCCAGCCCTGCTGCAGGCCCACCAGCAAGATACAACACCTGCAGTCTGCTTTATCAACCTTGTCTAATCATTTCTGAAATGCACCGAAGAAAGGAATATGTTTTCCGAAGACCTTCAGCCTAGACACTTTCCTGGTTTGCCAAACTTCTCCCTCTATTGCTCTAAACACGACAGGGAGATTTTCAACTCCAAAAACTTTGTGGGAATAAAGAGGGAGTTTGCCAACTGCTCCCTGTGTTGTGTGCCCTCCACAGTGCAGACGCAGACAATCCCAGTCCTAGTGTTCTGGTCTTGCACACACAGAGATCCTAAAATCCAAACATAACAAACAGACGGCTCCATCGCCTCCTCTTTCTGCCTCTCTCCCTTTTTCCATCCCTCACTTCATGGGCATACACACATTAATCCCCTGGGACTGAGCGGCCGCGGTAGATTTAGTCGGGCAGACAAAGGAGGAGCCAGGGGACTGTGGGGGGGGGGGGGGCACGGAGACGTTGTGTAGGGGGGGGGGGGATGTTTGATGAAAAGTGTGAATAAAAAGGGGAGGCAGGAAGGGACAGGGGAGGGTGGTGGCATGAACGTTTGAAACTGTGACCGGGAGGGGGGGTGGGGTGGAAGAGGGGGGAAATGTGTGCGTGAAAGAGAACAAGAGAGAAATAAAGAGAGGGGGATGGCACAGACAAAAAAGGGGTTGTAGGGGATTTTCGCTGATAAAATATGGGCCAGTGTTTGTGAATGAAAGCAGTGACTATAGCCAAATTTCTGGTTGAGCAAAAACAACTACAGTTCGGGACACCAAAGACCCCTCCAATGTCGGAGTGTAATAGCATACAGTAACTTGTGGAGAGGTAGCGGTGAGTAAAGGGGTGAAGCTGGCAGTATGGAGGCATGGTGGGCTTTGCGTGTCTGCCTCTCTTGGTTAACCCTGAGAGCTCCGCATGATGCTGCTATAGTAACATGCCCTGTTTCTTTCACGTGACAAGGAGAAACAGAAAGGAAATCTGAATTCTGATAACAGTACATTTTCTTTATAGTTTGCCTTACCCGCTGTCAGAGAGCTCAACTGTAAATGATGATGTAAATGATAAGCTATATAGTAAGCCAACGGTCATATCGTCATGTTGGTACAGACACCAGAGTTTGCGCAAGGCTTTGGTTCAAGTATTATGTAAGCCTATCTGTTCCATAGGTTTTCCACCCTGCAGCCCAAACCACAACCTTATAGATACCGCATAGCGCATACCTGTATACTTCACATCTTATTTCCGCTAAGCTAAATCCTTTCCAACATTAGCAGTGATCCCTCAAAGATCACATACTGAAAAAGAATGAAGATCAGAGAACAAACTATGTAGATCAAGTTCACCTTTTGGCACATTTCGCTTCTCCTGACTTGATGGTCTGGACTGGAGTTTCAGGAGGAAACAAAACGAAACCTCAACTTGAATCAAACACCACGATTGTTCCAGTCCCACTAGGGCAGCCCAGGGCTGAAACACAAAAAGTACTGTCCGATCCAGGTCAAGCATGTGAACGAGTGAGTGTAGGTAACGCACACAGTAGAAACTGCTCACACAGTGACCGAAACAGAGGGGGGAAACCATTATTCAACGCCACTTTATTCTGCTTTTCTATCATTCAACAGTACTCTCTCTCTCTTTGTCTCACTCTCTTTGTCTCTCTCTCTCTTTCAATCTCTCTCTCTAAACAGACTGCCTAATCCAGGTAAGAGTCCCTTAATCAGTGAGCGCCTGTCGATGATGAGTCAGGATTACACATTACTAAAGTGGCTTACAACTCCACAAGCCACGCATCCAGCTCAGCCCCTTCGACGGCTGCATATGATAATAGCACTGAGCTGAACGGAGCCTTTTATTAGATATCAATTTGGCAATGGGTTTTACTTTGAACTCGGTCAGCAGATTTGACATCAGGCCGTCTGCTGATGATTTAAGACAGCGTCAACATGACCACCTGTGGAGACGTTTAAGAATGCACTCAGGCATGTCATTGTACCTTAATACAGCGACAGAAACGCAGCGTCAATAATCAATAAACAATGACCACCGTGGTTTTGATAAGCGCGTATGACAGTTGAATGGGGAGATTTAGCAGGGGGTGGGATTCCTCACGAATAAATAAATAACTAAGAAAGACGATTAAATAAGGAACGTATTTCCCTTGTGTTCCGGTTGCTCTATAGGCCTACTCACTTCATGGCACAGTCACGTTGTAGTGGTCTTAAAACTGACAACTATGCCATCTTTTTTTATGTGCGATTCACACGGCAATGCACCTTGTGCACGACCAAGGCGGTTTCAATTGGCTAGCCGGTACACTCGAGAAACGCCTATTTCTAAGCGGTAAACGATAATGTGCCGGTTAGGGTTAATAGAATCATCGTGTGTGAGTATGAATTCAGCCCAGAGACAGACTGACATGCGACAGTGAAAATGAGGAAACACCGAGTTTAGTGTGAACTAGTAATATGCGGACACAATCAATCTAATTTGACGACAAGCTATCGCTTTGCTGAATCTCTACAGCAGTAGATTTATATTCGTACTTGACATGATTCCTTAGAATTGAACCTGTTATAAACAAATACGTTAATTGGGAAACTATCCGTTCATGTCGTTACATTAATAACAGAATAACATGTTACAACTCTTTATATTGAATTCCGTTGACAACAAAGCTCACATTTCCATACGGATGTCAAGTTCAGAACTCCATCAGTAATAAATTACAGGTTATAATTGTAACAATAAATATATCAAGTTGTACTTACCAAAATGTAACATATTTCTGTTGTCTGTTGTGATTTAGGTGAACGGCTAGCCCAGTTAGCAATGACTAGCTATACAACTAGCTATTCCGTTGTATATACAAATGATTTAACGTTACAGCGGCCTTCACGTTGGAATTTATGCGCAATTATTTAGATAAAATAATGACACTCAATTAAGCATGAATACAACTCGGATATATATACTTCCTTTGACGTATTTGGGCTTCTACTGGTTCTGTAGGCAAGTCCTGGTTTAAAAATCCCCATTCGAGTCGTCTGGTCTCGATATGTTCGAGCTGGCGGTCTACGTGCTTCCATTCAGATGATGCTTGCCTTTCTTTCGATTTACAGATTTTCTTTACCCGCTCGTCAATTTGGCGACTGAAAGTATAAATGTTTACATGCAGATACATTTAAAAAGGAAATTATGTACATTATTTACAGCACACGAGTCACAAGGCCATCTGTATACAAGGTGTAACTGTATGCGCTTGCTTGCCTCTTCGTTTCTAACGACAGTGGAGAGGCACTTGCCACGGGCTCATCCCAAATGCGCACGCGACCGCTTTCTGATCTGACCACAAGAAGGCAGTGTGGCAAACATGCCATTTCCAACGGTTTAAATTTCGTTTAATCCCAAATGAAATAAAGTATTGTCACGCAAATTGGCGATCGTGAATTTTGACACCTAAACAGCCTAGAATGCACAAATAGTGATATGTGAAACCTGCTATTTTATTCAAAACACATTATCTAACGTGTTTAATGAATTATACAGTTACAGGAATTGCAGATGTCATTCTAATCCTAATTCCCAAACTGTAAAGGCAAATAAAGTTTCGAATGCAACATTCTTATGAGTATAAACAGGGTCTGAATACTAGAAAATCTAGAGTGAACCACGAATGAACCGAATAACCCCAATCTTTGTCGCCCCCTGCTGGAATGTATCTGCTAGGGACAGTAATCTCTTTCCAGTAAGCTGTTTTCTGAGCCGAGAAAGCCAGAGAACCTGAGGCAATTTAACTAAATAAGAGTTAAAAAGTTAAAAAACATCTTTAAACTGTTAAATGCATTTATCCACATGTAAAACAAGCACACAAAAACACTACAAACAAGACAATGCCAGGGACACATTGATATAATTGCATTAATAGTGTTATCCATTTGTGCTATTTTAACTTATGCAGGTATAAAGGTCAACTAAGCATGCTACTCCGTGATAAGTGTATTTGACTGACTGTGTATTTGCACTTGTAGTTACAAATGTCTCCAAGACTACATATAACATCTGCAAACATTGATGGCGGTTTGTTTATAAATCAACTGATGACACATGAATAAGTTTCTTTACAATACACTGAAGACAAGATCCTGCCTTAACTCTTGTATACAGCATTTCTACTGTTTGAGGCATCAGTCCTAAGAAAAAGACAAGATTTTGTCTTATCAATGCAGGGGAGAAAAAAAAAAAACATCCTTCAACAACCATAAATATTTGTTCACAATGGCATGTTTGGGAGTCTCACGCACAAGTTATCACCATGTGAGACGCTGTTATCAGTGGACTTAGAGTCCATCTTCCTCTAAAAGCGCTCCTGTCACACACACACACACATTTCCCTTTCCATATTGTCATCTGGTTTGTGTGTTCAGTGAAAACTATCCAAAAAAACCTTAGATTTCACAAGTCTGTCAACAGTCAGCTCCAGCGTTTTTCACAGTAAGTCTAGGCAGACGACACAAGTCTGTTGTAAATGACACGTAACTGGACCCATGTTTGAAACAATGTAAAAGAAGCTTTCTCTGGGACTTCCTGATAGTTTCGAAACCTGACAGCTTCACTTGTTCCACTGTCATTGTCAGTATGGCCAACTCCTCTTCGGTGCAGTCCAAGTCCTAATAATGGTACAACACAAGGGCTTAGCTCTCCAGCGGCGCTCGCAGGGGAATACATCCATCCATCTCCAGCGACTCAGGCCAGCCTTCATACTTGTTGCTGTTCTTACTGTTCTTCATCCGCTATCGGAGGGAGAGAGGGGAAGGAACAGCAAGAGAGAGGGTTCAGCTACCACAAATAAGATGACGCCCCCTCATTTCATATGTACAAACTACAATCCGTTTTCAATATTTATCAGGCCATCCCAGAGAGCACGTCATACAATAAACCTAAAGTGCAGCCAATCCACTGTGACACTGCAAGCTCTCCCCAACCAGGATATAAACCCCACCTATCATTTCCTTACTACGTGCATTACAGAGACCACAACAGACGATGTCACACACGCTACCAAACCTTCCCTCCCAAAAAATAGGAAACAGATGCCTAGTAGATGAGCTTGTCCAACACCTCGTTAAGCAGAAGCAGCATTAGCGGAAGGTTGTAATTCTCGTACCTGTTCAAAAGGACTCTTGTTCTCGATGCCCTTGGCTCCCACAAACACCCAGCTGTCTCTGAAAGCCAGCTCCTTCACCACTGTACTGCCCAGCTCCTCAAACAGCCGGCGCGCTTCATCGTTCAACCTGGCGCAGCCATGAACCAGGAGAGTCACCACACGTTTTACTCCCCATTTGTGAATACATTTGAGTATATGCAAAGAGATGACAAAGAAACCTTTTTTCCATAATATATACACCTGTGTGTGTATGTGGATATATTTGTATATGTATTGTGTTAAAGTGTGGCATGATGTATCCGAGAGCTTTATTGTGTGATGGAGTAATAAATATATTTTACAAAATATACGAGAAAAAAAGTATACTGGACAAGTGTTTTATGAAGATGTATCGTTGGGAGAAATGGCTTTTTATGCTTTGCAACACTGTCAAAACCCTGTCACTGTCTTGTCACACACTGTGTGAAGGTGTTCTGGAAGGGGGGCCTACTTTGTAGCTGCATCATCAAAGGAGGCCACAAACACAAGCGTTCCTTCATGCAGAGGTCGGAGATACTTCAACAGGTCGTTCACATCTGTAAATCGTAAACAAGACAGGCTGACTCGCTCAGTATATTTTATGTATTCATTATGTCTATCCATGTGTGTGTATACGTTTAGCTTTTTATAGCTCCATAATATATATCCAAGTCACCTCCTGCCCACATGTCAAAGGATTTCGAGTCCAAGAGCTCTCCGGTTACTCCTGTATTGTAAACAGAGAAGTCAATACAAAAGCACTGATCATTAAGACACCACATAACTAAACGCCCAGAAGCTACCAAACTGTACATGGAAGATGAAGGCTGGAGGGAAGCATCTGTACCGTTGACTAAAGCCACGTTAAGTCCCCGGCCAACGTTGTTTTTGACGCTGCTTACCAGCCTGAGAAACAAAAGGGCAACAGGTTAGACCAGAATAAGGAGATGTTGACTAGTTTGCCGTTTTCTACCCTTGGGATTACAGAGTAAAACACTGGAATGCTCAGGCGGAAGATGCATGGACACGCGGGCACACTGAGCGGGGAAGAAAGTGACAAACGCCCATGAAATGAAGGAAAGCAAGGCGAAATACTTGCATTCGGCTCCTCAGGCAGGTTTAATGCCTGGTTACGGAGGCAGAGAGAGAGAGAGGGAAATGAGAAATAAAAGCACAAAAAAGAGTGGTGGATGACTGGAGATAAATTCATATCGGTTCTCACATTTTGTCCTCCAAGCATATTTTGGGTCCGATGACGTTAGCTGCTCCGGAGACCAGGCGGAAGGCCAGGTGTTTTGGGGGGCACGGGGCAGACAAGCCACACTTGTACCTGCGTGGTCGTGACTCTGGGAGGAATGGAAACTTAATTTAGAGATCACTGGGCACCACCCCAAACTGGCGATCTGATAGTGAGTCACAGTTAGCGGGTGAGGCATTTAAGGGAGACGGAGAGAAGAGATAAGAGATAATGACCTCTTCCACTTACCAGGGGTCGGCTCCTCGTTGGTCCCTGCGGAAAGAAAATAAGACCAACATTCTTGTCACCTGACGTGCCATCGACACTCAGATAATCAGTCAATTGCCAGTACATGATATAAGTGTTAGGGTACCTGTGAAGAGGTGTCGCACCACTGTGCCACTGTCGCCTCCAAGAATGGAGCTGGCCAAAACCCAAGTGAGTCCCACCAAAAGAAGTACAGCGACAGCTCGCAGTGGCCCTGTTACACGGGAAAATCATGCGAGTAAGTTACAAATAAAGCACTCATTTACGCTCTTTTGCACATGCGCGCAAGCTCTCTCACATTAGTGTTAATTTATTTGGTGTGTCGACCCACCTGCCAATCTCATTTTAAGCGTCTCTGAAGAACTGTGAGGTCAAACAAGAAGAATCCTGAAAGGATACCAACAAACACGATCGTAAAATGACTGTCTAACTCAAGTCTCAATACACTGTGCCATGCAAGATGGCTCTCCATGTTTTCGTCATGGCAAAAAGTGAAAATCCAAGACACCAAATGAGCCAGCACGCGTTTATCATCGACTACCAGGCACAATGTACAACGCATAAGCTTAAAAATTTTACGCGGTGAATTTTTAATGTTGCTAACTTGCTTACCTGCTCTCCTGAAGCACAGATTCTCCCGTTTACACGCTTTACAAAGCAGCTCACGCCTGTACCTGTACTGTTGCTTTACAACCTCATCCGTACTTTACTCACGTTCATTTGCGATACCAGTGAAGCCCAAACTCCTCTAAATATTGGAAGCTTCAATTATTTATTTTGGTGCCTAGTCGATCATAGAGGCGATTCACAAAACTCCAGTTTGATTATACATGGCAAAAATATATATATATTACTCTTGCTGCCTTCCGGAGTAGTTTCTGAACTGGGCAGCCCGTTTACAGTGACGTGTGAACAGAGTCTGCGCAGTAGGCGTACATTTATTATGCACGTAAAAGCTAGGCTTACGTCACATCATAGGCATTTATACTGTCTCTATCATAAACGACAGAGTAAAGTCACGTTAAATTGATACCATTAAATAACCTTCTCTCGCTAACTGCAAGAGTTATAATAATGCCAGTCCCACGCAATCACAGGCCTCAATGAGACAACGTACAGACTTAACCAATTAATAATTAAATAAACCAGTGCAATTGCTTCTTTAGACCAGAACTATATTAGACTATTTGAGGCGAGTCGAATGAGTCTCTCACCCAACAACTGCGAAATTGTTATCGACAACCTGTTAACCATAATTATCTTCCAATAAAGATGCGCATGCAATACAAACGACACATGCCAAAATTAACCCTTACAGGCAAACTTCATCATGGTATGTAGGTAAAAGTATTAACTTAAATAAACGTAATGTAAAAACAGAGAGATACGTAAGGGAAGAGTGTTAGAAAGGTGACCGTGATTGTAAATGATGCACTCTGTATTCTAAGGCTTAGTTTCCCAGACATTAAGCCTTGTTCTTGCCTAAAAAAACGTTTTCAATTTAGATTTTTATTGACAGTTAATTATGCTATTAGAACTAGGCTAATCTATACAAAGGACACTGGGTAAATGTATCTGGGCTATCAGTGGTTAATAAACAACACCCGGCACCGCGCTGTATCCAACAGCTTGTAAACAAAGCCTAATTTTGCAATTGTGTATTTTAGAGAGCTCCGTCGCCGCTGTCTCATGCAAATATCTCTGACCAAAAAAAAAGAAAGTGTTGGTTCAGCAATTTTTTCTTTCTTTTTTTAAACAAAGGTATTGCCCTCCGCAACTCAGTCTCGACCCTGTAAACGACTCTGGTCTATAGCTCTGTCTAGTCTCCATACTACTCTCTATATTACTATCCATTACTATCACACAGATTGCCTTGAATTCCAGGGCCTTCAGTGCGCACAGCCCAAATTGACAGCTGTACTCGCCCTCTGAGGTTTATAAGTAGTATGAGCTAATCATAGGGGGCCCTAGACCACCCCGCGCTTACAATGTGGGAGCATAGATAGTATTAACGCAAGCATTTTCAGGTGTGAATCAAGTAGTGAAAAGTACGTAGCTAAATTGCTTGAGATGTTATTCTGGCATACTGTGGGGGCATGGTACATACACACCCATGACCTGGACAAATGTTACTCAGTCATGCCCTTTCTTTCAAAGGGTAAGATCTCATATTTTGACAAATACATGAGGCCAATATGTGTGATTATTTGTCACCTTAACGAATTTCTGCCAGAGGCACAACATTTCCGGTAGAATGAGTGAAACTGCCCGCTGTCACGAGCATCACCAACGGGCACGCGTACACATCCTGATTCCTGGCTGATCTCAACCAAGATGGCAGCTTCCAGTGCAGTGCTATCGATGTCCAAACTCCTAAAACCAATCTGGGGTAGACAATTGGCGAACTCAGCTAAAGTAAGACGGCTTGTATATACTATCATGATTGCCAACATGGCAGTGACAGTAGAATCTTACCAACATAACGCAGCTTTTGAAAATCAAACACAAGGTCATTTTACTCTAGTAGCTAGCAGTAGCTGACCTAGCCTGACAGCTTGCTAGCTGTTTTAAAGGTTGAACCAGAGCGTGTTGGTCGTGCGCTAACGTGTACAGTGGGTAGGCCTTTTATACATTATATGCTACTCCGCCTGGCTTTTGAACCAACGCTAGGTAGTTGTGGAGGTACTGAACAGGCTCTCTGTAGTGTTGCTTTGGCAGTCCACGGTTAATGGCATGAAGCCAACCGCTATCAGTGACGGTAATGTTGACAGTTGATAACGGTGTGGCTCATTTCTAGACGCTTAACCAAACCTCACTAATGGCTGAACCTTATTCCACATTTTCAGATTTATGGAGCGACATTGACCAGTCATAGGGAGAAATCATCAAGCTACGTGAGTGACGATGTTGGAGCAGAAAAGCAGACACACCAAACCATCGTGGACGTTAGGACAGTGTGCTGTGGAACTGCCTAACGTTCCTCAATTTAAGCTATTAAGACCGTTTCATAAATTATTAGTAATAAAACTTGGCAAGTAATGTCTCACCCAAGCATTACTCTGAAGCTGGTGGGTTACTAGAAAAACACTTGTGACAGTTAACATTCTGTAATGTTGGGTAGACATGGATACTTGATTTCTGTTCATTCTTCTGTTGACACATTTTCACCTTCTAACATGGCCTAACATCCTGTTATGGAAGAGAGCTTTTACCAACTTGTGTTCATAGTTTCTGGACTCCCTGTTCATGCCATCCCCCTCACTGACAATATCGTTCTGTCTTTCTTTGATGTCGACCTTCAACAAGCAGACAGAGAATATTGTAAGTAGTCTGATCCATTACATACATTCAGCCTCTTTTACCTGCCTCTTTAATCTTAAACTCTTTAAACAACCTCTTTAAATGTCCATGACGCCCTGCTCCAAAAATCCATATATTTCTGTCTTTCTGTCTTCTTCAGCCTCCGCCGGCTAAGTATGGTGGGAGACACACAGTGACCCTGATCCCAGGAGACGGCATTGGACCAGAGCTGCTGAACCACGTCCGGGAGCTCTTCAGGTCAGCCAGTCATTGCAGCGTTTCCAACTCCTACAAGCCTGCGATCCAGTTTGCGATGGTGCCTAATGTCCCTCGCGTAGGTTGCTGTGTTAAGTGCATACATGTTGAGGCTTAGGCATTAGGTCTTCTTGTTCTGTGGCCGCTGCAGGTTCAGTTGTGTGCCAGTGGACTTTGAGGTGGTCAACGTCAACTCTTCGTTAGCCACTGAGGAGGACATCAACAACGCCATCACTGCCATCCGCCGCAATGGTGTGGCTCTCAAAGGTTAGCACGACGCTGAGTCTGACAGCATCTAAGCAAGGGAGCTGATGAGTTCTTGAGACGTTTTTGGTTCTCTCCCATTCATGTATACTTGTTTTGTAGGTAATATTGAGACCAACCACACCATGCCCCCCGCTCACAAATCAAGGAACAACCTCTTACGGTGAGTAAGGAGCCCCGTGTCCTGAGACTGAATACATGCCTCCTTACCTACGTCTACGGCGGGTTAAGCAGTGTCTCCCTGCTTGGCGTGTTCTCCCACAGCACCAGCCTGGACCTGTATGCTAACGTGATGCACTGCCAGTCCCTGCCTGGAGTCCAGACGCGCCACAAGAACATCGACATCATGATCATTCGGGAGAACACAGAGGGGGAGTACAGCAGTCTAGAGCATGAGGTGAGGCGCCACCTACTCCCATCTCCTGTCGACCAGCCTGCACCTCGCTCTCTTGGGGCTCTCATTTGTGCTAACCTAATGCTGTCTGTCTGTCTGTCTCTGTCTGTCTCTATGTCTGTCTGTCTCTCTTGTATGTGTCTCCTGCAGAGTGTGTCCGGAGTGGTGGAATGTCTCAAGATCATCACAAGGAATAACTCCCTGAGGATTGCAGAGTATGCCTTCAAACTGGCCAGGGAGAAGGGGAGGCGCAGGGTCACTGCCGTCCACAAGGCCAACATCATGTGAGTCAGCCAGGTAGCCAGCCAGCCAGCCAACCAGGCAGGCAGCCAGACGGTCCTCCTTTCCTGTTTCTTGCTGTGCCTCAGCAACAGTACACATATAACAGACTTTTGTGCTCCTGAACGCTCCCCATTCTCCACCCTGACAGGAAGCTGGGTGACGGCTTGTTCCTGCAGTGCTGCAGGGAGGTTGCCTCAGGTTATCCAGACATCGCCTTCGACAGCATGATAGTTGACAACACCACCATGCAGGTTTGCTCAACCCCCGTCCAAGCCAAAAATGGCTCCTGTGGCGTCCTGCTTCATTCACACTGTTCTCGCCCTGGTCTAGCTGGTGTCCAAGCCTGAGCAGTTTGATGTGATGGTAATGCCCAACCTGTATGGGAACGTGGTCAGTAACGTGTGTGCTGGCCTGGTGGGAGGGCCTGGCCTGGTGCCCGGAGCCAACTACGGCCGAGACTATGCCGTCTTCGAAACGGTGAGTTCGATGTTTCACAACAGGGTGTCAAATTCCACTCGAGAAGGGGGAAGAAACCCTTTGAGACGCCAAAAGACTTTCTCTCAGCACCTCCAACTTGCGGATGTAGCCGGACGCACTCGAATGAAGTCTTCTTTGGTTGCTGTGTTTGTCTGTCCTCTCTCTGGCAGGCCACGAGGAACACGGGGAAGAGCATTGCCAACAGGAACATTGCCAACCCCACGGCCATGCTGCTGGCTAGCTGCATGATGCTGGATCACCTTAAGTGAGATCTCATTTCATCGTACCTCTTCAAGGCACCGTAGCTCCGATTGACAGCGTTCTTTTGCTTTTCGTATTTTGTTCTTTTAAACTACGAATAGTTAAAGCTGCGTTCGTTCGTTCATTTTTGAATAAGAGAATAGTGGTTTTATATCCGTCTTCTGTACAGCTCACTGAAGCAGGTCAGGTGATTCCCTGCTTTCATATTCTCTTGTGTCTCTAGGCTGTATGACTACGCTACTATGATCCGGAATGCAGTGCTGTCCACCATGAATGAAACCAGGGTAACTAGCTCATGACCTTCTCTGCTAACCTGCCCCCATCCAGCCCCTCACTCACACCATAGTGGTTGTTTTTCCAACTCAGGACACTTGGATTTTAGTCTTAAATCCAGAATGTGGCTGTTATCTGCAGATCACAAGAACAGACACAGCCACTAAGACAGGCATTATGGGACTTGCGTTTGACATCTTCCAGAGAGTTCTCTACTGGTGTGGTTGAAAAGAACCCATCTCTGATGTCAGACTGCATGTGATATATGTTCTCTAGGTTTTGATAGAACACGTATGTCTACTAGGTAATGCAGTCAGTGTGGTGATGATGATTATTGTTTGTCCCTGCAGTTGCACACGGCGGACATCGGGGGGCAGGGCACCACTTCGGAGGTGGTGCAGTCCATCATGAGGAACATCCAGAGCAAGGGACCTCTCACCACAGAGCTTTAAACACACACACACATACAGCTACGCAATGCTGTGTCTGAGGACACGGCAAACCTCCTAATAGTTTTGAACAACTGTGTGTGCCCAGGTGTGTGCGCACGAGTCTGCATGTATGTGTCTGTAACGTGACAGTCCCTTCCTTTTTATTGACATCGAAACAGTTCATTTCACAGAAGTCGCTTCATGGTGTAATAGTTGTCACATGTTGCTCTCTCAGTCTGCCTATTCACGAATGGAAAATGATTTTACAATGTTTGCCTTTAAGTGAATAATTTCTTGGGATATTCTAAAACGGTTTCGGCGCAGACAAGGAACCTCCAGTGTCCTGAGTGTGCCCACGTTCTGGGGTCACGCTGTAAAATCTGTTCTGACAGTGCTGTGATGAAGACACAAGGGCCCATTCTGTGGTTGCCATCTAGGTAACACATGATGGTGGCACATCACAAGGATGACTGTTAGCTAAGGAGCTGGAAATTTCGATAAGATCTTATTATCATTGCATCGGTTCTGACTTGTACACTTCTGGCTCATTCCATGTTCTATATCAGTCGTCCAGCCTACACTTCGCTCTCTTGTCTCTATATCTGCTTGTCCTTAGCATCCTGTTGCTAACCAGGATAACCTTATCAACACAGTCTTATTTTATTTCATTCGTTGTATTTTGTTTACCTGTGTTTCACTCCAAAAGGCCAACTTTTACATTTGTTCTACTTTATTCACAGTGACTGTTACTTCTGCACATCCTCTACAGATAATGTAGCGTTGTCATTGAAACGGTTCTTCTTTTTTTTAAAGAAATGAACGCCAGACAATGACAGTGGTTATATAGTGTACGTCTGACATAATCAGAATGTGTTGCCTGTGTCTAATGCCCAGATCATGGTGACATTGGTCCTTACCTCTTCTAAATTATTCTTGGGGATGTTGTAATTATCAACTTAAAATCTGTGGGCATACTGGATTTACAAAAATGATCAATAAACATGTCTACCACATGGACTTGTTAAGATTTTCCAGGTCAGTGAAGCATTGCAGACGTGTTGATGTGTCGGTAATTAATCAGATGATGTATTCGCTTAGAATGCAACATGACTCAAAAGAGCAATACATGTCATCCTTTGTTGAGATGGTCTATTTGACCGCCAAAACATTTCCAGCGCTTCCAGTGCAGTGTTGATAACGAATACTTTGACACACTCATCTTCATTTATCCTAATTTCACTCATGGAACTACAAGCGAAGAATTGGAAGCGTGACAAGGTGCATTAGAAGACAACCACCACTCCAAGTACTAACTTGGTACTGCTGGTTTGTAAGCTTGTCCCTGAGAAGTTCAGATAAACACTCCCTGCTGCAGCCACACATGTACCTCATTAACAGTTGTTTGACAAGGTGGAATTATGCAGAATAATCAAAGTGACTCTCTAATGAGATTAATTTGACCTTGGCGTTGGATTCTAAACTGGTGTAAAGACAGTGTGAACACTCCGTGGAAGGTTCTCCGGTTCTCCGGTTCTCCGGCACAGCTTGTTCCACTTTGCCAGGTGCTTAAAAAGCAGTCAAGCAGATCCATAAAGACATCATGCAGGGTTCCAATACGGTGACCTCTTGCACAGAGATTCAGTTCGAACCTTTACTTCTAGCCCCTTACAATATTCCCAGCAGTTCTCTCCACGCTGACCACTCCTATCTGTTGCTATGTTTTCCACTTGTGTAGATTGAGTGAACAAAGCTGTTGGGGTAATGGATTGCTTGCATGAAATCCGAATGCTGGAGGAGCAGTGTAGATTGCAGAGTGATGTATCGTCTGTGAAGTGTGCAGAGAAGAACCCCAGGAGTGTACTTTGGCTTCTGGCATCTTGGCTTCCTGTCTGTACTACTCCCTCTACTCAGTCTTGCATCAGTTTTCAGCCCGCTGAGACGTTACTTTGGCTCGTGCGCGTCCATACTCTCTTTCCAACTACGGCTGATGTCTCCAAGTGAATGGAAATCTATTGCAGGTCAAGTTTCTTGACCACGATCCTATTTGGACTTTCGTTACCCCCTACGTCAGTACCCCCCTGTTCCCCGACACCCAGAGTCGTTTCGTACTCTCTCCTGGTCCCGTCCCCGCCCCCTTCCCCCCCCTCAGGCTGCAGCTAGCGGAGCCAGGGTGTGGGGTCGTGCGGAGGGAAAGCCGTAGAGTGAGAAGTCAGATTTCACCCACCTGGCGATGGGGTCATCGCCGTGACAACCGAGAATGCAATACTCTGGTGTCTGTACAACTCGATTTCTCTCATGCGTTCTACACACCCCTTCCTCTCTGACCTACAGTAAGAGTTGTCTTGTTATCCTTCCTTCACAGCAACTCTATCCTCTCCCTACCTCCAGCATCTCACTGGAAACTGAGGTTAACATTCTTTGTTGTCACTTTTCACGAATCGGGCCTTAAATCTGACAATATCAGCAAGCCATGGAATAATCATCCGTGATCGATTGCCTGATTGCTTTCGCTCCTGGCTCTCTTCAAAGAACGTATCTACTGTTCTCGCATCGTTTTCAATGGTTCTCGTTCAACTTCCACACTTGAGTTCCTTGTTTTCTAATTAAAGGAACCCTTTTCTGTTGCGCTGCTCCGACACATGTGCTGCGCCCCAGGTGATAGTAATCAATCACCGCACGTCTTAAAATCAGGCCCTGTAGTCTTACCCACCACAGCTGGATTGAGTCAAGCGCTCTGGTCTCTGTTCATGGGATCGTTTCCCTGCCGGTATATGAAGCTACGTCAGGGGTCAGCTATTCCTTCCAAGACGTGTTCTCTGGTGTCTCCGTTTAAAGATAATTCACATGTCTTTTGGGGGCTTTTAGACAGGGACGGAGGTTGGCCTATTCCGAAAAGAGTTGTGACTATGATAGCATGCAGAGGGAGTGTGGAAGAGAGGCGGAGGCGTTGAAATTAAGATCTAAGAAGAAGGAGAAGGTGGGGGGCGGGGGGGGACGGGGACGATGGGTTTAAGGATTCTTTGGCAGACACAGGAAGACCTCAGTGACAACAAGGATCAGCTGACTTCTGTCCGGTGGTTGTTATCTGTTGACGTTGTCATGGCGAGGGGATGCAGCTATTTACACTGTCTATCAATAGTGGGAGGACAGTAGCAGCTACCACAAAGGGGACCGGGGAGGCTTATCACATAGAGAAAGCGATTCTTTTACAGCTGGAGCTCAGTGGAGGTTTCTATGGATCGGGAGGGGGGGACTCAGGGACTCAAGCACACACGCAGTCTTAACACAACAAGTGTGCTTTGTGGGGTTACATGCCATACACGCATAGACGAAACAGGGCCACATGCCTTTTACGTTCAGGTATAAGGCCACGACTACATCCCACAGAGTACCGACCTCTTATGCCCACGGCATAGCTGGAGTGTGTGTATGTGTGTGTGTGTATACACGGGCGTGCTTTAAGTGAGCCTGCATGAGGCTGTGTTAATGGATCCCACCTGTGTATATGCTACGGCGGGTCCCGCTCTGTGACTGAGGCCATAATTTGCACAGGGAGGATTGATGAGGCCAACTGGGGAGCGTCATTACACAGCCCCCCCCACCCTCCCTGTCCCTCTGTGTCCCTCTCTCCTCGCCTCACTCTCTGCCCCCAACCCCCTCCCCCTCTCAGGGGCCTTGCCTGGAGAGCTGGCCTGCATGCTATTTCTGTTTAGCTTTATGTCAAATTGGTTGACTCTAGTCACAGGAGAGCAGACAGCCACAACATTAGGCACAGTCTTATCAGCTGAAGGGTCAGGCTGTCAGGCTTATTGGCAAGACTAAGACCAAGGGTCAGAGACGAGGAAACATCATTATTTATTGGATGTTGATGGGTTGTTTATTCCGTTTGGAGATATCGATATAGGTGTCCATGCCTTTCCAAGCCAATCCAGCCCCTTCCTGCTTACTCTTTTGTTTGTTTGGTTACTCTCACTCTCTTGTTCTCACTATTCTGTCCGTTGCTTATCTGGCCACTGCTAAGTGCTTCACATCCTGCTCCACTGATGAAGTTCAGAGCAACATTGCCAAGGCTACATTTTAAGATTTTCACCATGCTCTCATGACAACCTGCATAACATTACCCTGATGTCATCAGAGACTGACCCCAACCTCTCTCTCTCTCTCTCTCTCTCTCTCTCTGTCTGTCTCTCTCTCTTTCTCTCTCTGTGTCTCCGTCTCTCTCTCTCTCTGTCTCTCTCTCTCTCTCTCTCTCTCTCTCTCTCTCTGTCTCTCTCTCTCTCCCTGTCTCCAAACCTAAACCATGGCCCCTTGCCAGCACTGCACCTCTCTCTTCAACCAGCTCCTTCCTCTCTAACTACCACTAGTGCGTTGTGCCAGGTCAGTCTCCAAGTTATAACCAGACTGGACCATGTTTGACCAACAGTCGATGAACGAGCATTCTTTCCTTATCTACAATGACCATGTTTTCCATTTAAACAGTGGAGGAGCTCACTCTGGTCCTCCCAACAGCATCAGTCAGTCTCCCAGCTTGTCTAGACAACCATTAGTAAATAAAAATGTCACACTAAAAGACCCGTGTAATCCAACAAAATTTCACGAAAATGAGACAACAGATTTTTCGGAGATAAGAAGTGTTTTCAAACCATGCATCCCACAATATTTCTACTTGTCCAGTTAGCTGTTGGAATCACAGTTTCACTTTTCTCACTGCTTCAAATAATCCAACTTGTTATTTGATTTGCTCTATCCTTACCTTGCTATATTGCTCGCTTACTGTAGGTCTGCTTTCTATTCCACTGTCTCCCCAGGTGCACCGTCCCTAAAGTGCTTTTGATGAAAACAGATTTTTCTACTAATCCCTCTGAACCAACTGGTTGGATGACATTTCCCATCTCCTCTGCGACAACCCTTTCACATCTGTGGCTGCGGTTCACCAAAGTCTTCTTGGTCTTCTCTGTGTAACAAAAGACTACAAATATTTGGATTCCATTTTAGAACATGCACAAGACACTCAGACGAAAGTGGGAAAACCGCCTGTTTAACCTGACCCGCGCATCATGAAAGAGCTACGGTCTTGTTGTGTATTTACCGAGAAAGGAAAAGCAGTGCACAGTGTTTATGACAGCGAGATTTTCAATAGCTCCCTGTATTCATAAACACATATGCTGTGCCTACCTCAGGCCTCACCCTCACCCAAACTCTGTACCAGCTTTCCACCCCTGACCCAGACTGTTTAGTCCGATGTAATGTGTTCCATTCTGGTCATTAGGCTGGAAGGGCAGAGTGGCCTCACTCAGGAAGAGTGGTGTTTAGTTCAGTCCCAGCCCCAGGTTTTCTCCTACTTGCATATGTCCACAGTATCTCAGCGCCCGAGACCAGAACAGATAAGGGGGAGGTCTCTGGGGGAACTGACCCTGAATCTCGCAACAGCTTTTTATCTCCCTGAGTGTGTGAGAGCTCTCTCAATCCTATCTCAGCAGAAGTCCTGTCAGGAGAAGATGGTGAGCATTCCTTTTTTTGAGGGAGGGGGGAGGGGAAGGTTCCACTGAGGTCCTTCCATTAGGGGTGGGGTATTAGAAAAGGTGTTATGTAAGCCTCATTTGGCTCAACAGATGCGCAGAAATGCTGAGTTGCCACCCTCCTCGTCAGAATACACGCACGTCCCCATCTGATAATGAGGGGAAACATATTCTAGTCAACCAAAATCCTCACTTGATTTCAGGGGCGTTGCTTTATTTCGGGGGGATCGGAATGACCTGAATGTTTTTCGAGGTGAGTACCTGTGGTTTCGCGAGTCCTGGTTGAAGTTTAACACTTTGCTCACCGAGAACCCGTTGCATTGGGAGTCTTGTCTGTCCTGTGTGCCGTAACAATCTCAGGTGATAAACTGGCCATTATTTCTGATGCTCCAGGGGCTCAGAGGCTCCCAAAGTGGCTCGTCAATCTTTTCCTCAATCACTTTTTTCCCATTATACCCGGCCTGGTCTGTCTTTCGACCTTGGAGTCCTACATAAGGTCATAGATCACTGTTCCACCCTTTTGTGAGTCATCATAAGGCCTTATCTCAAATGTCTTAATTCGTGTTTCTCTCGTATCACTCCAGCCCACCGGTCGCTCC